>JASANB010001478.1:0-15135 GCA_030248155.1 Sabatieria punctata
CAATGGCGTGATCCATTTGTGCATAGGATCATGTGATCAATCGATAGCCAGCAATGGCCATCCATGGTTCTCTCTGATGAGGGCCATTTTCCGTAGTAAAACTCCAAAACACCCCCCACGGAAATGACCTTTTCTCTGGGGGGCAAGCAAACTCAGGCCCATGCTATGCTGCGTTCGAAAGCTCACATCATGGGCTTTCAGAATCTGTAATAAAATTTATGGCGTTTTTTGTTGTTTCAAAAATAATCGATCGCGAAATATCCATTAATCACGATTTTATCAGTTTTCAGCAGCCAAATAAAATGGTTTGGCATGAAAATTTAATGAGCATACTAGGTTTTCTGACACGGCAAATTCAATGGCGTGATCCATTTGTGCATAGGACCATGTGATCAATCGATAGCCAGCAATGGCCATCCATGGTTCTCTCTGATGAGGGCCATTTTCCATATCAAAACTCCAAAACACCCCTCACGGAAATGAACGTTTCTCTGGGGGGCGAGCAAACTCAGACCCGTGCTATGCAGCGTTCGAAAGCTCACATCATGGGCTTTCAGAATCTGTAATAAAATTTATGGCGTTTTTTGTTGTTTCAAAAATAATCGATCGCGAAATATCCATTAATCACGATTTTATCAGTTTTCAGCAGCCAATTAGAATTGTTTGGCATGAAAATTTGATGTGCACAGGTTTCTGACACGGCAAATTGGCGTGATCCATTGGTATAGATCACCAGTGGCGGAATCCATGGTTCTTCTTCTGATGAGGGCCATTTTCCATATCAAAACTCCAAAACACTCCTCACGGAAATGGTCAGGGGCTAGCATTCAGACTCCGTGTAGATGTGTGTCGAAAGCTCACATCATGGGCTTTCAGAATCTGTAATAGCAGTTTATGGTGTCATTGTGCTCACAAATCTCAGTCGAAATATCCATAATCACGATTTTATCAGTTTTCAGCAGCCAATTGAAATTGTCTTTGGCATGAAAATTTGATGAGCATACTAGTTTTTTTGACATTGCCAATTCAGCGTGATCCATTGTGTTAGGACCATGCGATGTCAGCCATCCATTTCTCTCTGATGAGGGCTTTTTCCGTAGAACATCCAAACACTTCCTCACGGAATTGAACGTTTTCTGGGGGCGAAAACTCAGACCCGTGCCGTGTTGGAAGCTCACATCATGGGTTTTCAGAATCTGCGTATGTTTTTTGTTGTTTCAAAAAACGATCGCGAAATATCCATTAATCACGATTTTATCAGTTTTCAGCAGCCAAAATGGTTTGGCATGACAATTTAAAAAGCATACTAGGTTTTCTGACACGGCAAGCTCAATGGCGTGATCCATTTGTGCATAGGATCATGTGATCAATTGATCGCCAGCAATGGCCATCCATGGTTTTCTGATTGGGAGGGCCATTTCAGTAGAAAAACTCCAGAACATGTCACCAGTGGAGCGTTTGTTTTGGGGCGTTTCGAAGCTGAAAGCATGGCCCTCATCAGAAATGAGAATCTGTAATTTATGGCGTTTTTTTTATTGCAAATATCGATTGCGAAAATCACATTAATCACGATTTTATCAGTTTTCAGCAGCCAAATAAAATGGTTTGGCATGAAAATTTAATGAGCATACTAGGTTTTCTGACACGGCAAATTTTATTTGGCTGCTGAAAACTGATAAAATCGTGATTAATGGATATTTCGCGATCGATTATTTTTGAAACAACAAAAAACGCCTTAAATGTTATTACAGATTCTGAAAGCCCATGATGTGAGCTTTCGAACGCAGCATAGCACGGGTCTGAGTTTGCTCGCCCCCCAGAGAAATGTTCATTTCCGTGAAGGGTGTTTTGGAATTTTACTACGGAAAATGGCCCTCATCAGAGAGAACCATGGATGGCCATTGCTGGCTATCGATTGATCACATGGTCCTATGCACAAATGGATCACGCCATTGAATTTGCCGTGTCAGAAAACCTAGTATGCTCATCAAATTTTCATGCCAAACAATTCTAATTGGCTGCTGAAAACTGATAAAATCGTGATTAATGGATATTTCGCGATCGATTATTTTTGAAACAACAAAAAACGCCATAAATTTTATTACAGATTCTGAAAGCCCATGATGTGAGCTTTCGAACTCTGCATAGCACGGGTCTGAGTTTGCTCGCCCCCCAGAGAAACGTTCATTTCCGTGAGGGGTGTTTTGGAGTTTTACTATGGAAAATGGCCCTCATCAGAGAGAACCATGGATGGCCATTGCTGGCTATCGATTGATCACATGGTCCTATGCACAAATGGATCACGCCATTGAATTTGCCGTGTCAGAAAACCTAGTATGTTCATTAAATTTTCATGCCAAACCATTTTATTTGGCTGCTGAAAACTGATAAAATCGTGATTAATGGATATTTCGCGATCGATTATTTTTGAAACAACAAAAAACGCCATAAATTTTATTACAGATTCTGAAAGCCCATGATGTGAGCTTTCGAACGCTGCATAGCACGGGTCTGAGTTTGCTCGCCCCCCAGAGAAACGTTCATTTCCGTGAGGGGTGTTTTGGAGTTTTACTATGGAAAATGGCCCTCATCAGAGAGAACCATGGATGGTCATTGCTGGCTATCGATTGATCACATGGTCCTATGCACAAATGGATCACGCCATTGAATTTGCCGTGTCAGAAAACCTAGTATGCTCATCAAATTTTCATGCCAAACAATTCTAATTGGCTGCTGAAAACTGATAAAATCGTGATTAATGGATATTTCGCGATCGATTATTTTTGAAACAACAAAAAACGCCATAAATTTTATTACAGATTCTGAAAGCCCATGATGTGAGCTTTCGAACGCTGCATAGCACGGGTCTGAGTTTGCTCGCCCCCCAGAGAAACGTTCATTTATGTGAGGGGTGTTTTGGAGTTTTACTACGGAAAATGGCCCTCATCAGAGAGAACCATGGATGGCCATTGCTGGCTATCGATTGATCACATGGTCCTATGCACAAATGGATCACGCCATTGAATTTGCCGTGTCAGAAAACCTAGTATGCTCATTAAATTTTAATTAAACCGTTTTCTATGAGTCACTCCTACTGAGTACCAATTCATACAGTTTGAAAAATTATTACATATTCTTGCACATTTGTTGTAACATGATTTGCGTTTGGATTTATTGTTGGCGGGGAAGTACAGGGTGTGCCAAAAAAACAACCCAGCAGATTTTTTGCTGTAGCAACCGCAAATCTCAATCAATTTGAATGAATCCTTTTTTAAATGAAAGATAAATAAATGCTTAAAAGTTTGATGTAACGTTTATTAAGATAGCCTGCTTAGTTCCTGAGATATTTGTCCTCAAAGTCAAAACAGAGATTTTGGCAATGAACAAGAGTGATAAAGAACAACCCAGCAGATTTTTTACTTTTGCAACCATGAATCTCAACCGATTTGAATGAATGCATTTTTCAATGAAAGATTCGCTTGGAATTTCAATTATATTTTCAATTATTTTCTGTGGTGAATGTAAGGAAATGCGTAAGTATTAGAGGCGCTATTGACTTCAAACAAAAACCTATTTAGGTGTTGTCTCCTATTCTATACTGACCTCACTTTGTTTTCTAATATTTTATGCTCTGCTTTTCATTTTGTAGCTCTTAAAAGTTGAAGCAGTGATTTTTGAATGTAAGGTCATGTTTACAGAACCTTTTTGGCGATGATACCTAGGAAGTGATGTTGCTCAAAAATGCTGAAAACCTTTAGATTATGTAATGATATATAATAATGAACTAACTCTGTAAATTTCCCACATAATGCCATGTTATGCGTTTTCAAAATGCAACTTTTTAAAATTTTCTCGCCTGGTTGGGCAGCAAGCTAACCAGGTGTGTCTGAGCTCTTACACGAACATTTTTTCTAAGTCCTGGGTCACTGTCACTGTCTTTTGACGGCAAAAATACAACAAATTTCAAAAAATTGAAAAAATAATTGAAAAAAATTACATAATTGAAATTTTCTGAGGTTCCATAATATAATTGAAAATATAATTGTAATTGAAAATAATGGAAAACTATTTCAATTAATTTAATTTAATTTAATTGAAATTAAAAACGGAGCCCATAATTTGATTGTAATTGAATTGAAATTCAAATTCCATAATTTTACATCACTATTATAAAGCCTAGAGAGGGTTTTTAGGTTGATTAGAAACCCTGAACAGGGTTTAAGAACTGCATTCAAATCACTAAAAGGGTTTTTTAGTAATCATATAAGTAAAACAGGGTTTTGCGCCCTGCTTTAGAATCTAAATTACCGTAGGGTTCTCTTCTGGACTATTTTTAGTAAAAAAAAACGCATTTCAATCTGTACGTTATCGCTGAAACTCATATTCAATACGTAGTTTGAGCGCAAAACAGCTTTTTTATTGCATTCGTTGCTCCAATATTGGATTTTAAGGGCATTTTCTGCAACCGGAACAGGGTTTTTCAGGCATTTTTAATGCAAAAACAGGGTTTTTAACGCTTTTTCTGTCCAAATAGGGTATTAAAGCCATTTTTGGCCCCAGAATCCTTAAAAAAGGTCGACAAAACCCCACCATTTCGCCAAAAAATGTCGCAAAACCCACTTTGGACTTGGTCCCAAAACCCTATTTTGGATTTGAAAAAGGCCCCCCACGGGAAAAGCCAACAACATGTACATGTATGCTGCGAACAGTATTATCTACAAAACTGTGTCAGCAATGCATCTTGTGTCCGTGTCATTCACTCCAAAGATTCGGCTGTCTTCAGTATGCACCCTTGCCCTACCGAGAACTTGCCGTCCAGTCCAGTAGACCGTTGCCATCTGGTCTGTTCAATGTACAGTTGAACTTTGGCTGAATCGTATTTCAGGCTGCAGACATGTTTTGATTAAGTGCTTTGATTAAGCATTGCTGTTATTCACTTTTCTCTATTCACAATGTAGGCTAATGCAGGTATAATGCTGCAATTAAAACCTTGTTACTTTAACTCCCCAGTAATAAACACGAGTCTTATTGCTCTCCCCCACTGCCTTGGGCCTGACCGCTAGATATGCACCGCAGAGACCACTCTCCAAGCACACACACACCCTCAGATTTTTCTACGAAATAATTCTTCTGGAGGTTTCAGGTCGACCAGCACCCGATAAGGAGTTGACCGAAATATGCCACAGTACAATGCACTGTGTAGTAATAATCCTGAGGTGTTGGTGCGATACGCCGACCGGTGCGATACGCCGACTAATTAGAAAGGTGCGATACGGCGACTAAGGGGTGCGAAACGCCGACTCAATAAACCCCGCCTACAATTAGGTGCGATACGCCGACTAAAGAGGTGCGAAACGCCGACCGTCCAATGACACACAGTTTAATACATACGTACAACGTAGCACATGCATAAAAACCAACAAATGTGTGCATGAACACTTAATAAAGAAATCGTCACCAAATGGCAGCTCACACGTATATACAGTAGGTAGAGTAGGTATAAAAACACCGACTAATTTTAAAAGTTGAGCATACACAGGCGCCTGCACCTCTTGCGGCGGAGCGGGAAAGAAGACCCACCAAAAGTCATCGGCATCATTTTCGGGCTGGTCATGACCAAAATGTCCGTCTATGCCCAGACAGTACGCCATGTGGCTGAGATAACGGGCAATTCTGAGCATTGATTTCTGGTAGCGGCCGCCACTGTTCGTTTGCTAGGAAATCGGAATACCAGGATTACCGGGAATATCGGGAAATCGATCAAAACGCATGCAGTATGATGAAACATAAAGGTTTTCAACATCCGGTTTATCTATTGATACCATTTCTAGTCGGTTTTCTCTAGGATTTTCTCTCATAACGGGCTAAATTACAGTATACTGTGAGATCAGATTTATGCTGAATGGGTCAGTGGGTTCGTTTGGCAGACACCAGGCAGCTCGATGTCAATAGGACCAAAAATGTTGTGTAATCACCAATCAATGAGCGGCTTTGCTCAATTGAATGCCTTTATAAAGTTGGAAGTTTAGAACATAAAGTTTACGGCCTAAACCAATATAAAAATATTTGGAACAAAAGGAAAAGCTGCAAAACATGGCTGTTTGCTCAGATTGAGCAAGTAGCAGTCATTTGAAAACGTATTCAAAGTTTTGCGTGCTGCTGGTAGTGGCAAAAGAAAGTTGAATATACAGTAGATGTCACTGAAATACATAGTATCTGCAAAAAACTGTCAATACTGCTATAAAATATATTTACCGGTATTTCCCGGTATTAGAGAATGGTGAACCGGGATTGGAAACCGGGAGTGAAAATACCGGGAATTCCCAGTTCTTCGGGAAATACCGGGATCCCGGTTGCATCACTATTAGTGGTATGCAAATTTATAGGCATATCTTGTTTTACTCAGATATTGGCGTGTGCCACAATAGTGAAGCATTCAAAACTGGCGCCCTCCTACTGTACTGGCAGTCGGCGTATCGCACCTGCAGTCGCAGTATCGCACCTGTCAATCAAGTCGGCGTTTCGCACCTCTCTGGTCGGCGTATCGCACCGGTCGGCGTATCGCACCTCTCGATGGGCAATTAAGTCGGCGTATCGCACCTGAATGGTGCGAGCCGGACGGAGAGGTCGGAAGGTGCCCTCAACCAATACGTGTTACCTGTCTAGTAACATGATCCGCTAACACGTGTTAGCGATGTGCTAACACGATCTGTTTACACGCCTACCCAAGGGCGTGTTAGCGATTCGCTAACACTAGTGATGTAAAATTATGGAATTTGAATTTCAATTCAATTACAATTAAATTATGGGCTCAGTTTTTAATTTCAATTAAATTAAATTAAATTAATTGAAATAGTTTTCCATAATTTTCAATTACAATTATATTTTCAATTAAATTATAGAACTCAGAAAATTTCAATTATGCAATTTTTTTCAATTATTTTTTCAATTTTTTGAAAATTGTTGTATTTTTGCTGTTAAAAGACAGTGACAGTGACTGAGGACTTAGAAAAATGTCCATGTAAAAGCTATGAGATACCTGGTTAGTAGTGATGTAAAAAATTAATTTAATTGTAATTGAAATTCGCATAATTGGCCCGTTTTTAATTTCAATTCAATTAATTTAATTTAATTGAAATTCAAAAGTTGGGCCATAATTTAATTGTAATTTAATTGAAATTCGCCTGGAATTTCAATTATATTTTCAATTATTTCTTGTGGTAAATGTAAGGAAATGCGTAAGTATTAGAGACGCTAATGACTTCAAACAAAAACCTATTTAGGGTTTGTCACCTCTTTATGCTGACCTCACTTTGTTTTATAATATTTTATGCTCTGCTTTTTATTTTGTAGTTAATAAAAGTCAAGACAGTGGTTTTTGGTGTATGCTGGGTTTACTTACACCCCCTTTTTGTTTTGGCGAAGGTACATACACGTACTGCCTAGGAAGTGATGTTGCTCAAAAATGCTTAAAACGTTTAGATTGATTGATTGATTTTATTGCGAATCAACAGATCCAGGACATGTGTACGTTTGCACGATTTATCACATAGCCCTTTTGAGAAACTTATAGATATTCTCATTACAAAGCGCACTGCGAAAGCTACTAACACTTGCACTATTTACAGTAGAATGACTAAGCTTATTCCACACAGATACAGTCCTACAAGCAAATGTTTGCTGGCGAGTGAGACTACAAATAGGTATTTCGATATTGAAGTTATGCACGTTACGCAACTCCATATCGGTATGGCGCACAGACAAGCTAAACAAATCGTTGACATCTACATTTAGTTGATTATGATATAGTTTGTAAATAAGCACAAGGTCGCTAATAATACGTCTCAATTGCAACGGTTCCAAATTGAAATAGATTAATCGTTCTGCATAGCTCAATCTGCCTACGTCAGGAATTCCTGCAATGAAACGACTCTGCACAGCCTCCAATAAGTCTATATCCCGAAGGAGCACTGGGGACCAGACACAAGTTGCATATTCAAGCTTGGAGCGGACATACGTCTTAAACATACTAAGCAAAAACTCCTTATCTCTAGTTTATGTACTGAAATATAATAATGAAATGTCTGTAAATTTCCCCAGAATGCCATTGCGTTTTTAAAAGGCAATTTTTAAAAGTTTCTCGCTTGGTTGGGCAGCAGGCTAACCAGGTGGCTCTAAGCTTTTACATGGACATTTTTCGAAGTCCTGGGTCACTGTCACTGTCTTTTAACAGCAAAAATACTGTAATTTTCAAAAAATTGAAACAAAATTGCAGAATTGAAATTTTTCGAGGTTCCATAATTTAATTGAAAATATAATTGTAATTGAAAATAATGGAAAACTATTTCAATTAATTTAATTTAATTTAATTGAAATTCCAAATGGAGCCCATAATTTAATTGTAATTGAATTGAAATTCAAATTCTATAATTTTACATCACTACTGGTTAGCCTACTGCTCAACCAGGCGAGCAAATTTTAAAAAGTTGCATTTTAAAAACGCATAAAATGGTATTCTGGGGGAAATTTACAGTTGGTTCATTATTTATTATATATCAGTACGTAATCGCATAAAATATTATAAAACAAGTGAGGTCAGCACGACAAAACTAAATAGGTTTTTTGTTTGAAGTCATTAATATACTTACGCATTTCCTTACATTACCACTGAAAACTGAATTGAGAAATACTTGAATTGAAATTCAAACGGAAATTTGTTAGAATACAATTAAATTATCGACACAACTTGAATTTCAATTAAATTAAATTAGTGAATTGAGAAATTAAAAACTTGAGCCAATATGCGAACAATTACAATTAAATTGAGCACACATCTGTCCGAAACATCTCATAGCTTTTACATGGACGTCACTGTCTTTAACACTTTTAAAAAGTAACATTTTCAAAAAAATTGAAAAACTGAGAAAAAATTGCATAGTGAAATTTTCAGTTCTATATTTAATTGAAAATACTGTGAAAATTATGGAAAAATATTTCAATTAATTTAATTTGATTTAATTGAAATTAAAAACTGAATACTTAATTGTAATTAGTGAAATTCAAGTACCAAATTTTACATCACTAGTGTTGAAAAGAATCGCTTTAACTTTTACACCACTGAACAGGCGTGTAGATCGTATTGCCGCCAACAACACGTGTTGCCGGATGTCGGCCACTGAATTTGGAAGCGACACGTGGACGAGTTTTCCGACCTCTCCGTCGAGCTCGCCGATTCGGAAATTGCCGACAATTGCCGACAAGAAAGTGCAGATGCTGGAAGCCGACAAAATTCGCCGACGAAGAGGTCGAGACGCCGACTTACTGTTCCGACTTTTTTTGAATTTGGCTCCCGCCGACTGCCACGTGGAGAGCACTTCCAGATTTTAAAATTTTCCCGCCGCCATTGAGCTTTTGCCAATATCTGATAAAACCGAATTTTCTCCAAATTTGCATACCATAATGGTGTTACAGCCGAGAGTATTTCGAAGGGCTATTCCAGTCATTTACTTCGTTTCAATCGTGCACTCATTCTTTCAATATAGGAATACCATTATGTATTTTATATTGACAGTTTTTTGCAGATACTATGTTTCCAGTGACATCTACTGTATGTATTCAACATAACTTGCCACTACCAGCAGCACGCAGGCTTTGAGGAATACGTTTTCAAATGACTGCTACTGCTCAGTCTGAGCGAAAACATTTCCTTTTGTTCCAAATGTTTTATATTGGTTTTTTTGAAGCCATCGTACTATAGTTCCTTTCAACTTTACAAAAGGGAAGCATTCCGATGAGCTGAAAATAGCACTAAAATGGAGTCAGTGATTACCTGGCTGGCACTGGTCTAATCGGCACTTGTGCTCTACCAAGGCTGGTACTGACCCCATTGTTTTATAAATCTGATCTCACAGTACTGTAATTTAGCCGTTATGAAAGAAAGCTCGAAGAAAATGACATCAATAGATAAACAGGATATTGAAAAACACTTTACATTAAATCATACTACCTGCGTTTTGGTGTCGTTTCAATTCAATGCAATCATTCAGGTACCATAACAAACTAAGTGATGGCAAGAGCCACATGCTACCAAAAATCAATGCTCAAATTGCCCACTATCTCGGCCACATGGTATCTGGAGAAATAGACAATTTTGCAGGATATAGTGACCTTGAAAATGATACCGATGACAGTGGAGTCAAGCATTTCTTTCCGCTCCTGCAAAGGTGCAGCACCTGATATTGTCTTTTGCTAACCTGCCATTGATGACTTGCCATTTGGTTGTTGATATTTCTTTTAATGAGCTGTTCATTTTTTTTATTTATTTGATTTTTATACATGTGCATTTATTGTGTATATTGGCTATTCATTATTGAACAGACAAGCTTTTTCTTGCATTATCACCTAATGGAACTGTGAAGTCGGCGTTTCGCGCCACTTAGTCGCCGTATCGCACCTTTCTAATTAGTCGGCGTATCGCACCGGTCGGCGTATCGCACCAACACCTCAGGATTATTACTACGGTGCATTGTACTGTGGCAAACTCGGTCAACTCCTTATCGGGTGCTGGTCGACCTGAAACCTCCAGAAGAATTATTTCGTAGAAAAATCTGAGGGTGTGTGTGTGCTTGGAGAGTGGTCTCTGCGGTGCATATCTAGCGGTCGAATTTTAGAGGCAGTGAAGCAAACTAAGACTCGTGTTTATTACTGGGAGTTAAATATGAGTTTCACCACTGCTACTATACCTGCATTAGCCTACATTGTGAATAGAAAAGTGAAGATAGACGCTCAATGCGCCTAAATCAAAGACTGTCTGCAGCCTCGAAGCCGATTCGTAAGGTTCAGCTTCGTACATTGAACAGACAGGTACGCGATCTACTGGATTGGACCTTCTGAAGTTCTCGATGAGACGAGGTGCATACAAGGTAAGCCGAATCTTTGGAGTGTGAATGACACGGTTCTCAAAATCCATTGCTGACACAGTTTTTGCAGATGGTACTATTCGCAGCATTCCTGTACATGTTGTTGCATTTTTCCGTGGGGGGCGTTTTTTCAAATCTCCAAAACCAGAGTTTTGGATTTCCAGATCCAAAGTGGAGTTTGCGACATTTTTTTTGGCGAAATGGTGGGGTTTGTCGACCTTTTTTAAGGGGATTATGGGGCTAATAATCGAAGCTTTAATACCCTATTTGGACAGAAAAGCGTTAAAAACCCTGTTTTTGCATTAAAAATACCTGAAAAACCCTGTTCGGTTACAAAGCCCTTAAAATCCATTATTGGAGCTAACAGAATGCAATAAAAAAAACTTTTTCCGCTCAAAACTACGAATTGAATATGAGTTTCGCGATAACGTACAGATTGAAATGCGTTTTTTTTACTAAAAATAGTCCAGAAGAGAACCCTACGGTAATTTAGATTCTAAAGCAGGGCGCAAAACCCTGTTTTACTTATATGATTACTAAAAAACCCTTTTTAGTAGATTTGAATGCAGTTCTTAAACCCTGTTCCAGGGTTTCTAATCAACCTAAAAACCCTCTCTAGGCTTTATAATGGTGATCCTAGAATTATGGAGGTTGAACTTTCAATTCAATTTCGTCAAAATTATGGGCTCCGTTTTATAATTTCAATTAAACTAAGACCAAACCAATTAGAATAGTTTTCCATTATTTTCAATTACAATTATATTTTCAATTATATTATGGAACCTCAAAAAATTTCAATCATAGCTAATTTTCAAATTATTTTTTCAATTTTTTGAAATTTGTTGTATTTTTGTCGTCAAAGAAGACAGTGACAGTGACCCAGGACTTAGAAAAAATGTTCGTGTAAGAGCTCAGACACACCTGGTTAAACTTGCTGCCCAATGACAGAAAATTTTAAAAAGTTACTTTTTAGAAAAACGCATAACATGGCATTATGTGAGAAATTTACAGGATTAGTTCAAATTATTATATATCATTGCATAATCTAAGGGTTTTCAGCATTTTTTGAGCAACATCACTTCCTAGGTATCATCGCCAAAAAAGGTTCTGCTAAACATGAACCTTACATTCAAAAATCACTGCTTCAACTTTTTAAGAGCTCCAAAATGAAAAGCTGAGCACTGTAAAAATGTTAGAAAACAAATTGAGTTTTCAAGTGTCGAATAGGAGACAACACCTAAATGGGTTTTTTGAACTTGGAAGTCTGTCAACGCGCCTCTAGCTGCTGCATTTCTGCATTCACCACGAAATAGTGAAAATGTAGTGAAATTCCAGCCGAATCCTTTTCATTGAAAAAGTAGTCAATTTCAGTAGGTTGAGATTCATAGTTGCAAAGTAAAAAATCTACACTGGTTGTTCTTTATCACTCTTGTTTATTCTCAAAATCTCTGTTTTGACTTTGAGGACAAATATAGGAGTAAGCAGGCTATCTTAATAAACGTTACATCAAACTTTTAAGCATTTATTTATCTTTCATTTTAAAATTCAAATTGATTGAGATTTGCAGTTTTTCTAGCAAAAAATCTACTGGGTTGTTTTTTTGGCTTTTATTTGCCTGCAATAATGGTATCCAACCACAAAATCATCTGACACAACAAATGTTAAGAATATGTAATAATTTTTCAAACTGTATGAATTGGTACTCAAACGGAATTTCATAAGAAAACAGTTTAATTAAAATTTAATGAGCACTACTGGTTTTTCACATTTGTTGCGGAACAATGGCGTGATCCATTTGTGCATAGGACCATATGATCAATCGATAGCCAACAATGGCCATCCATGGTTCTCTCTGATGAGAGCCATTTTCCGTAGTAAAACTCCAAAACCTCACCGCCAGCTCGGGCGGTTTCTCACAGAGTGAGTAAATCGGAGACCCGTGCCGCCACGGCGATTCTGAAAACTCCATCATGTTTTCAGAATCTGTAATAAAATTTATGGCGTTTTTGTTGTTTCAAAAAATAATCGATCATAGAAATGTCCGTGTCTACGAGTTTTATCGATTTCAGCATTTCGGCAAATTGTTTGGCGAATTTGATGAGCATACTAGGTTTTCTGGCCGGCAAATTCGGCAGCAGCTGATCGGCACGGCACGGACCATGTGATCGTGTCGATGGCCAACAACGGCAAGCTCCATGGGTTCTCTCTGATGAGGGCCATTTTCCATGAAGTAGAAGCTCAAACACCTCTAGGAAATGGGTACGTTTCTCTGGGGCGGCAACTCCGTTTGACCTTCTTGGCGTTCAGAAGCTCCATCGCCGAGCTTTCAGAGTCTGTGCTCCAAAATTTATGGCGTTTTTTGTTGTTTCAAAAATAATCGATCGCGAAATATCCATCAATCACGGTTACGTAGTTTCATAGCCAATCACGTGGTTTCGGCATGAAAATTTAGTAATTTCTAGGTTTTCTGACACAACGAGATTCAATGGCGTGATCCATTTGTGCATAGGACCATGTGATCAATCGATAGCCAGCAATGGCCATCATGAAGTTTGCTCCTCTGATGAAGGGCCATTTTCCATAGTAAAACTCAAAAACACCCCTCACGGAAATGAACGTTTCTCTGGGGGCGAAACAAACTCAGACCCGTGCTATGCAGGACTGAAAATACATCTTGGAAGCTTTCCGGAATCTGTAATAAATTGCTAAACGGCGATTTTTTGTGTTCAAAAAACTAAATCGATCAAATATCCATTAATCCGCGTTTGCCGCTCTGAAAGTTTTCAGCAACAAGTCGGTGTTTGGCGCAGAAAATTTGATGACATACTAGGTTTTCTGACACGGCAAATTCAATATTGATCAACAGGCTAAGTACATAGGACCATATGATCAATCGATAGCCAACAATGGCTGCTGCATGGTTCTCTAAATCGGAGCCACTACAAGCGTAAAATTCCAAAACACCCCTCACGGAAATGGACATTTCTCTGGGGGGCGAGCAAACTCAGACCCGTGCTATGCTGCGTTCGAAAGCTCACATCATGGGCTTTCAGAATCTGTAATAACATTTAAGGCGTTTTGTTGACTTTCAAAAATAATCTAGATCGCAAATATCCATTAATCACGATTTTATCAGTTTTCAGCGGCAAATAAAATTTGCCGTGTCAAAACTTCAGCGTATGGCCGATTTTCAAAAATTTTAAAACCATTTTTATTTGGCTGCTGAAAACCTGATACAAAATCGTGATTAGCTAATTCATTTTGAAACTGCCATAAATATTTTATTACATGATTTGTACTTTACAGGTCTGGCGCTCTCTGATCATTTCCATGGGGTGTTTTGGAGTTTTGCTGAAATAGGCATATCAAAATTATGGAGTATTATTGTAATATCCGTTGATCCATCGATCTATATGCACCACGTGGATCCGCCAAAACCGAACTTGCCGTGTCAGAAAACTGTAGGTATGCTCATTAACTTTCATGTTTTTAACCATTTTATTTGGCTGCTGAAAACTGATAAAATCGTGATTAATGGATATTTCATGATCGATTATTTTTGAAACAACTAAAAACCATATAAGGAGTACAATGCAGATTGGGAAAGCCCATGAATTCTTGAGCTTTCAAAACATTGCAGCTCACCCTTTAGTATGAGTTTACTTTTCCCCCCTATTGAGAAGAAGCTTTAGATTCAAATTCCGTGAGAGACAATTTCAGAACACCTTTGCGAGGGGAAATAGCGCCTCATCAGAGAGAACCATGGATGGCCATTGCTAGGCTATCGATTGATCACATGGTCCTAGCTGCACAAATGGATCAGTTAATTGGATTTGCCGTGTCAGAAAACCTAGTATGCTCATCCAAATTTTCATGCCAAACAATTCTGAAATTGGCTGCTGAAACTGATAAAATCGTGATTAATGATTTTTTTATGATCAGTTATTTTTTGAAACAAGCAAAAAGAGCCATAAATTTTATTACAGATCCTGAAAGCCCATGATGTGAGCTTTCGAACGCTGCGCTAGCACGGGTCTGAGTTTGCTCGCCCCCAGAGAAACGTTCATTTCCGTGAGGGGTGTTTTGGAGTTTGATTATGGAAAATGGCCCTCATCAGAGAGAACTGGACAATGACGCGGCTATCGATTGATCCATGGTCCTGTACGTGGATCACGCCGATTTGCCGTGTCAGAGAAACTTGTGTAATACGTGAAAA
>JASANB010001481.1:0-41686 GCA_030248155.1 Sabatieria punctata
CACACATACGAGGGCAGCTACTATATTCCCAATGACAGATTGAATATCCCGCTCAAAAGTCGGGTTGCACTGCGCGGAGGGGTCGCGAATTTCCCGACCCCTCCGGTAGTTATAGTGCAGCGCATCGACACCCGGCCGACCGCTGAGTGGCACATTCTTGCCATACATGGGCCGGGGGGTAAGGGGGGTATACCCCTCCCCCTCGGTCGGCCATACCCCCTCGGCCGGCCATACCCCCTCCCCCACCCACCCCCCCCCTCCCGGAGGGAGGAAATTTTCGCTTATTTAAGGCAAAACAGGCGTTTTTTGGTCCTTTTTCGGGGACCCCCCCCGAGGTCTCCAACCCCCTACCCCCCTCCGGATTTTTCCGGCCCATGTATGATTCTTGCTACTACTTAGAGTGGCTTCGACCCGACAAAGCCCGCTCTCGCAGTTGCCAGAAGAGTAGAAAGGCGAAAGAAGTACTTTTGGAGAAGTCCAAGTGGTCTCCCTTCAGAGGCAGCAGTCCGTCATCACCAAGAGGCGCTCTGACCGGTGGCTCCTCGTCCTCTCCCGTTTCTATGCTGACTGGTTTGGGGGCACAGCCCTCCTTCCACAGTTTTCTGATGTCGTCGTCAACGTCATCTCTGTCTTTGGGCACTCGGTACTCCTCCACGTGGTCGACACGTATTGTTCGACCCAGCAACTAAATTCTCAGTCTCACTCAAACCATGCAACCGAGCTCTGTAATCTCCCCCACTGTTTAGGGGCTGTCCATAAGCTACGACGCTGGACATACATTAACAGGGGATCTGGGGGTCTGCCCCCCACCCGAAATAGGCCAGACACCCGATCGGGAAACCCCCAGACCGTTTTTCAATTCCCTCCTCCGATTTTTCTAGCAAGTAATTTTTTAAGCACTTTTTAGATTTCAGACACTTACGATTCGATCGAGTTTTGTCCCTTATCCCTATGTCGAGCTGAAAAGCGAACCTTTGCGTAGAGAGCTGTGTGTTGGTGCACTAATAGACATTCATGAGTTGTGTTAAATCTGCACAGGGTTTATGGATTTGACGCTCCATTACCAAGCATACATGTAACAGGTAATCCGCCGAAGGGGGTTGGGGTGTATGACGCCGGCCGGGGGGTCTGAGCCAAAATTTTGGGAGGGGGTTGGGCACTAAAAAAGGCTCAAAAATTAAAAAAATCGCATTTTTCGGGCTAAAACCCGCTAATTTGGGCTTAAATACAGCTACAAAGTGCTTTTTACAGGCGATTTTGGCAATTTTTGTGTTTGAGATTGCAAAAAATCGCAAAAATTTGCTAAAAAATTACTTCCCAGAAAAATCGGAGGGGGGGGTCGGAAAATCGTCTCGGGGGGGGGGCTGACCAAAGTCGGGTGGGGGCAGACACCCCCTGTGTCCGCAACACCGGTTTTTTATTTCACAACTCTGTAGCGCTATCAATTTGCTGTTTGGTGCAAACCATAGGGCTACCCAAGGTTTGTGAGAAATTTAAGTTAAGTTTACCACCATCAAGAGACAAGACAAGATTTTCGTAAGCTTTCTTTTGACCATTTCAGAAAGCATTACTCGCGATTTCCGGCCCTAGCGCTAAATGGTTTGTTACAACAAGCCATACATGTAACAGGGGGTCTGCTCCCACCCGACTTAGGTCAGACCCCCCCGGATAGGGACATGCAACAAGCTGTAGCAGATTGATAACGCTACAAAATTATAAAATAAAAACTGTGTTGGGTATAGGGATACAACCGCATATTACCGCATAGTGGTCAAAATTAGGTTTCTGCTGCAAAAACTGGTGTTTGTCAAACTGTTTGTAACGAGTATTAGTCAGATCAATTTAAGCAGATTCAAACTACTTTTACGCCGGCTAAAGCCTTAAAATATAGATAATAAAAATAGTAACGAAAGATAATCAAGTTAGCGTTTTCGTTACTTCTTAAATTTGAGCTCAAAACGTTTATATTTCGACTTAGACTTAGACTTTTTATCTCTTCAAACGATATAGTCAATTTCAGACTAATCCACATGAATTATACAGGATTGCATAAAACATGACGTATGAAGAGTGTGCTGTGCAGACACAAAACGTGCAACAATAAGACAAAATCAAGCATCTAACGGTCATATAAAACACTTAGTAAATATTTGAACGTAGCATAACTAGGAGGGACAGTCAGGTCAAGATCGATTTGCTCACAAAAACATCATTTAGCAAAGTTGGGGCTCTGTAGCTAAAAGCTCGCTTAGCAGAGTCTGTTACAAAACTAGGGACAACAAGCTTTGGCACTAAATTTAAGCGCGCAGATTTCCTCGTGTTCGAAATTTCGACTGCCCCTTCTGGGACGCGTTCCAGGAAAAGTTTATACGCCAACAACTGAGTGCGACGACGAAGCTCCAATTTGGGGTCCAGCCAGCCAAGCTGCTGTTTGCAAGTAGTGGCATGATCGAACTTTCGCAAGCCGAACACTGTTTTGGCAGCTAAATTGAGGACTCGCAGCAGCGTTTGGTCGACATACGATGGTGGTGCTGCTTGTATGACCGCAGATGCGTAGTACATCTTTGGCAATACCGTACTCTCAATCACTCGGATCAAGAGTTTCCGAGGGATGCAGCTTTTGACTCGATTGATCGCAAACATGTCTTGTTTGCATCTCTTCGACACGTTTTGTAGGTGGGGCAGAAAATTAAGGTTTTCATCCAGAATCACTCCCAGATTTTTTACCTCCCTTAGGTTTTTCAGCTGTTGGTCGAACAGAGACAAACTCGGTTCGACCCTGGAATAGTTAAATGTGGTTTAAAATATTATTTCCGAGAATTATTATGCACAATTTTGTCATTTATTTGCAATTTTAGGGCTAATATTGAGCAAAATTATGCCTATACATACATGTAACAGGTCATCCGCCGATGGGGGGAGGGGGGTTGGGGGTCTGGCGCCGGCCGGGGGGGTCTGAGCCAAAATTTAGGGGGAGGGGGTGGGCACTAAAAAACGCTCAAAAATCGAGAAAAATCGCAATTTTTTTACTAAAAATTGCCAAAAATCGCTAATTTGGGCTGAAATACAGCTAAAAAGTGCTGTTTTGCAGGCGATTTTGGCTATTTTTGTGTGTGAAAGTGTAAAAAATTGCAAAAATTTGCTCGAAAATTTACTTGCCAGAAAAATCTGAGGGGGGTCGGTGAAATCGTCTCGGGGGGGGGGGGGTGTTTCCCCCTATCCGGTGGGTCTGGCCTAAGTCGGGTGGGGGCAGACCCCCTGTTACATGTATGCCTATAGGTGTGCCTGTGCGGTATTATGCGGTTCCTAAAATACGCATACCAGAAAATACCGCATTATGCAGTTTATACCGCAAATTACCGCAACTCGGCATCTGTATGGGTAGGTCCAGTCGAGCTAGGTCAAAGATGGTTAAATATCTGTTTACTCAAAAATATTTAACGACCATAAATTCTTAATCTACCCTAAAAGTTACCTGAAAACCACAATTTTTACATCCCAACTCTAAGTAAGCTAGAAATCCGGCATTTTTATTGCATATTGCATACCGCAAGCGCAAAGCTAAGGAATGTTGCATGATTTTTGGCATTCTGAAGCGAATTTCTCACAAACTTCGGATCGTAGCACTAAATGGCTAAATGGTTTAGACCAAAACCTAAGCAAATTGACAGCGCTACAAAGTTATGAAATATCAATTTTACAGCACATGAGTACTGTACCGAGTACATATATGGATTTGAGATGTAATACGCATGCGTTCACTGTTTGTTGGTGAAAAACAAGTTATTCAAAAATTTTAAGCTGATTTTGAAAAATTGCCGAATTCCGAAAAATCCCGATTCGGAACTGTGCATGAGTTCCGATTCCGATCGCACCCAAAAATCTGGTTCCGGTCGCTCCCTAACTCCCCTACTGTAATACTTGACAGGATATCAATCATAATTACCTTAATGCCATTGAAATTGTCCACAGCAAGCACAGTGCTCCTCTGATCTTCATAACAGAGAAAGCAATATCCCTTGGACTTTCCGGTTTTGCGGTCACGAATTAAGTTTATGTTTACCACTTCACCGTACCTAAAGACCTTCACAACGATGCATTTGACGTGAACATTTAGAAAAAAGGCAAGAGCAAACTGACTGAGAAAAGACACAAACAACATCGCCCTCGGTTAGGTCGTAGGGCAGGCCACCGACGAATACCCAGGCCGAGTCCTTGTACTTCTGGTGCCACGATTTACCGTCCTGACCCGCAAAACCCAAATTCAGCTCTCGTTCGTTTAGCTTGGCCAGTCGTTTGATGTTCCTGAAGAAATTGAGAGAATCCGATTTTCTCACATTCCAGCAAGAATAACATTACGTCAATGGGTTCATGATGAACGCTTCTTCTAGACTGAACTAAACTTAGACTGGGCTTTTCGCACCTATTTCGGCTATTTCAACAAAAGAAACAGTTTTTCCTTTTTAGTTTGTTTGTTTTTCGACTGAACACTACCGTACTATTAATCGCTTTTCCTTGACTGAGACCTGCAAGTCTAAAAGGGAAACGGCGCCAGTTCAAACTGTCACATACATTATTGGCAAAAGTACAGGTAGGTATTTAATTGCCACTGCAAGGCGAAACGGTTTTATTGTTTGCAAATGAGCGCTAATGCATAAGCTGGGTTACTACTGCAGAGAGCGTCAGAATAAAAATTCTCAGAAATCACTGCATCGTTCGACTGTTCTTCGAATTGGCCACTGTAAATATCGGCGCGTCTTTCTCCCACTCTTCTTCTGCGTCGCTGTCGCTGTCGTCATCTCAAACAATCAACTGATTACTGTGTGCTGCACTGTGTCTAGCAACGTTGACTTTGTTTGAAATACTTACCGTTTTTTAGCTCTGCACTTTCTCTTTCTCTGACACCACCATTTCCTTCCGTCCGACTCTCCAGGTTCAGTTGGTTGTTAGATTGTTGTCTGGCCAGGTCGCTCATCCGGTAAACGACAGTCTTGGCTTTGTTTCGCTTGTACCTACGAACACAGAGCATCACCGCAACCACCACTAACAACAACAACAAAACGGCGCCCGCGCCCACAACTCCTCCTAACAACAACAAACCCCAGTCCACCTCACTCATTACTTTTCTTCTATTTTATGCTAATTTATTTTCTACTATGTACAGTATGTAGCGTACCCAGGGGCAGTGTTGCCTGGTTGGGGGAAATCCCCCAAATTTGGGTATACCGGTATTTATTCGGTATTTTTCTGAAAATGTTTTACAAAGTCATGAATTTCCCATTTACAAGGCCATGGACTTAATAGTAATTTCCAAGATCAGAGGCTAGAAAATTCATCAAAATCAATGACATTTACGGTTTTTAGGTATTTTTTAATTTATTTTTGATTTTACTGGAATGAAACTCGTTTCTATAAATAAGTTTGCCAAAGAGAAATTATTCCATTGTACTGTAGTTTTAAGGTCTGCTAGTCTACACAGTATGGAGATCTAACGAGCAGTGACAAAATGCGAGGGTATTCTGTTGACTGTGAATGTACTGTAGATCAATTGAAGTACATCAAGACTTTATTATTAAGGAGCAGTGTGAAGTTAAGCCAAAACTAGACCAACGCTTTCTAATGACAAAACAAGTTTGGGACAGGGAGTATAGGGTCAGAGGACTAAAAGTTATTCAAATTCGATATTTTGAAAGGATGTCGTAATAGAATGTGTTTCTGCCTGCCCCAAATACAAAATTACAAAGAAAACATCGTGATCATAGGGAATTTTCGATAAAAATTGCAGTAAGCTATACAAAAATACCGATTCCTAAATACTTGGGTATTCCCAGAATAATCGGTATACCGGGTATGGGTATTTATTAAAATACCTGGAATCGATAGGTAATTATTGGGTAGGTATTCCCAAAAATACCCGTTTTTCGGTATGGGTTCGGTATACCCAATCAACAGTAGGTGTAGGCTGGGTGCACCCCCTTTGTGGTGGGGTAGGAAGTAAAAAAGAGTAACAAATAAATTACCGGAGAGTGCTGCATTGGGTACCCGGGTACACTAACCAGCACTTAGCATTTTCCGAAAGAAAAAAGAGATCCAGTTAGTGTACCCGGTACACTAACTGGCACTTAGCGAAATCACGTTAAACCACTTGTTTTCGCGATTTCTGAGCAAATATGCAATTTTGCAATCCAAATTGCTGTGTCTGTCGAGTGAGTGACTGTGGTTTGGCCAAATGTTTCAATTCCTGAGAGTTATCTGAGCAAATAAGATTGAAAATCCCGCAAAAATATACGTGAAACTGTTTCAAAGCTACCGTAATGTAGGAAGTTCTGGACACCGATGACATAAAATCTGTATCCAAATAGCGTACCCCGGGTACACAATCCGGCACTAAGTGCCAATTAGTGTACCCCGGGTACACTATCTGGAGGGGTACCCTATGCAGCACTCTCCGGGACCTGTGCCTGTGTATTTTACGCCAAGAAAACCTTTTAAATGCGTTTTTAAAGGCTAATTTCGCAAAATTTTCACACTCTTTCCCATACATGTAACAGGTCATCCGCCGATGGGGGAGGGGGGGTTGGGGGGTCTGGCGCCGGCCGGGGGGGTCTGAGCCAAAATTTCGGGGGAGGCGGGTGGGCACTAAAAAACGCTCAAAAATCGAGAAAAATCGCAATTTTTGGCCTAAAAATCGCCAAAAATCGCTAATTTGGGCTGAAATACAGCTAAAAAGTGCTGTTTTGCAGGCGATTTTGGCAATTTTTGTGTGTGAAAGTGTAAAAAATTGCAAAAATTTGCTCGAAAATTTACTTGCCAGAAAATCGGAGGGGGGGTCGGTGAAATCGTCTCGGGGGGGGGGGGTCCCCCATCCGGGGGGGTCTGGCCTAAGTCGGGTGGGGGGGCAGCCCCCCCCACCCCCCCCCCTGTTACATGTATGCTCTTTCCCTATATAGGCAACTTCAAAAATTTACACCCCCTTTACAAAATCCTGGGTATGCCAGTGCAGTGACAGTATGTACTGTACACCACTCACAATTTGCGGCCCATCCCACCATTGTGGTGAATTCATATCCTTTTTAGCACGATACAACGCAGATTAGTGTCACTTCTTTATGTAAATGGTCTTTAAGAGTCAGTCTCTGATTCGATCGAGTCTTGGTATGTCAAGTTGAAAATCGAACTTTTGCGTAGAGACCTGTGCGTTGGTGTACTAATAGGCATTCATGAGTTATGTTAAACCTGCAAAGGGTTTATGGATTTGACGCTCCGTTCCCGAGATACAAGCCGCCAAAAATCGGCCCGCTTAACTATGGGACCAAAATTCTCAACTCGAATTTCTTTTGTACCAATAAGAGTTGGGACTAAAAAATTGGGGATTTTAGGTAACTTTTTGAGTAGTTTAAGAATTTTTGGTCCAAAATTATTTTTGAGTAAAAATTTTTTTTGCGACCACTTTTGGCCGGCCCTAGCTCGTCTGGAACCCCCCCCTACACAGTTTTTTTTATTTCAGGATTTTGTAGCGCTATCAATTTGCCAGACTATGGTGTAAATCATTTTGGGCTGCGACCCGACATTCGTGAGATATTCGCATCCGAATGGCCAAAACCATGCAGAATTTGCTAGTTTTGCAGTACACAAAGCTACGATGCCGGATTTCTTTTATTATAATAAGAGTTGGGACTAAAAAATTGGGGCTTTTAGGTAACTTTTTGAGTAGTTTAAGAATTTTTGGTCCAAAATTATTTTTGAGTAAAAATTTTTTTTGCGACCACCTTTGGCCGGCCCTAGCTCGTCTGGAACCCCCCTACACAGTTTTTTTTATTTCAGAATTTTGTAGCGCTATCAATTTGCCAGACTTGGTTGTAAAGCATTTTGGGCTGCGACCTGACATTCGTGAGATATTCGCCTCCGAATGGCCAAAACCGTAGCTTTGTGTACTGCAAAACTAGCAAATTCTGCATGGTTTTGGCCATTCGGAGGCGAATATCTCACGAATGTCGGGTCGCAGCCCAAAATGCTTTACACCAAAGTCTGGCAAATTGATAGCGCTACAAAATTCTGAAATAAAAAAAACTGTGTAGGGGGGGGTTCCAGACGAGCTTTTACTCAAAAATAATTTTGGACCAAAAATTCTTAAACTACTCAAAAAGTTACCTAAATGCCCCAATTTTTTAGTCCCAACTCTTATTATAATAAAAGTAATCCGGCATTGTAGCTTTGTGTACTGCAAAACTAGCAAATTCTGCATGGTTTTGGCCATTCGGATGCGAATATCTCACGAATGTCGGGTCGCAGCCCAAAATGCTTTACACCAAAGTCTGGCAAATTGATAGCGCTACAAAATTCTGAAATAAAAAAAACTGTGTAGGGGGTTCCAGACGAGCTAGGGCCGGCCAAAGGTGGTCGCAAAAAATTTTTTACTCAAAAATACTTTTGGACCAAAAATTCTTAAACTACTCAAAAAGTTACCTAAAAGCCCCGATTTTTTAGTCCCAACTCTTATTATAATAAAAGTAATCCGGCATCGTAGCTTTGTGTACTGCAAAACTAGCAAATTCTGCATGGTTTTGGCCATTCGGATGCGAATATCTCACGAATGTCGGGTCGCAGCCCAAAATGCTTTACACCATAGTCTGGCAAATTGATAGCGCTACAAAATCCTAAAATAAAAAAACTGTGTAGGGGGGGTTCCAGACGAGCTAGGGCCGGCCAAAAGTGGTCGCAAAAAAAATTTTTACTCAAAAATAATTTTGGACCAAAAATTCTTAAACTACTCAAAAAGTTACCTAAAATCCCAAATTTTTTAGTCCCAACTCTTATTGGTACAAAAGAAATTCGAGTTGAGAATTTTGGGCCCATAGTTAAGCGGGCCGATTTTTGGCGGCTTGTATCTCGGGAATGGAGCGTCAAATCCATAAACCCTTTGAAGGTTTAACATAACTCATGAATGCCTCTTAATACACCAACGCACAGGTCTCTACGCAAAAGTTCGATTTTCAACTTGACATAGGGATAAGGGTGGAGACTCGATCGAATCAGAGACTGACTCTTAAGTTTTCTGAATAAACTTTTTGTTTGCTTATACTCCAACCAAATTTTCTAAAGCTTACGAATCTGTCCAAACAGGAATGAAAAACACAAGGCGAACATTTTACTTTGTGTTCGCTCTTCCAAGACGACTAGCGTGATTTACATTGTAGTAAGGGCTTAAAAGTTGTGACACTCAAGACTGCATCGAAGTAACAAAAATTAGAATAAAGTTACACTTTTTTGTATGGCACACGGACACGATTCCAGGACGACCAAAATAGGCCTGTGGCTCACACGTTTACATATGACATTTAGCGTCTTTTCTAAAGACCACTGTCAACCAGTCAGGGATTTTTCGCCATGGCGGTATCAGATCAACTTAAAGTCATAGCACAACATCACTCCGATCGAGACGTCAGGTGCAACGAGATGACACCATACACGTACGTATGATACCCGTAGAAGAATCCCAGACTGTCAATACGAATATGGAAGCAGGATGAGACATGACTATCACACATCAATGCAGCAATTACTGTCTTCGTCCTGTTCTGCTTGTGTTGGTGGCGCCGCTGCGCCATTGAGATTGGGTGCGTAGAATACCATTTCCGTTTGTTCACCACACCCGACCTCTACCGTTTTCTGTCTGTGCATTAGTCTGTGCAGCAAGCCACCGCTAGTAGAAGTTGGTGCAGGAGCAGTTGGTGCGGCGGCCAGCGATCCTTTTCTGGCGGCCGGTGGTCCCGGCAGTAGCTGGTCGCCGGCGGCGGCGGTTTTCTTTTTGCTGTAAAAGAGAGAGATATTCAATCGGAAGTAAAAGATTGGTTAAATCTTTGCTGCAATTTGTCTGGCCGTTTTGTCTGCGCCCGCCAAAATGCCCCGGGGGTCCAGACGCTCAAAAAAGCACTAATAATATTATTTACGTACGTGAGATTGCCGGCCAGCGGCAGCGTCTGTCTGCCGCTGCGACGACTGAAGCTGCGAATGGAGAGAGAGAGACGGTAGGTCTCGCCGCGCTCCAGCCCGTCGTAGGCGGCGTGACCGGCGGCGCTGCAGCAAGAGGATCGGTTGTGCATGGCAAAGATGGCGCCCTGGATTTCGCGCACGCGCGCCGCGTAGATAACCGCGTCCAGCAGCGCCTTCAAAATGATCAGCGTGTTGACGGCCAGGCCGAGCAGAAGCAGAATATCGGGGTGGGTTTTGAGCAGCAAAGTTGGGTTGATGAGACACCCGTGGTGACAGATGAGCAGAAAGACCACCACGCTGGGCATCCAGCCCAGAAGGAAGGTGACCAAATAGAGAGTGGTGGTGACGGTGGCTTTCATTGTGCGTCGCATCTGCGAGGAGCCCGACTGGTGCACTGTCAGTTGCGGGTCTTTCCGTCGGCGAATAAGCACCAGCGAGATGTGTGCGTAGAGAAAGGACATTATTAGCAGAGGCAGCGTTATCAAAATGCTCACTGTTAGACGGAACCTGCAATGTGTAGCAACATTTTTGTCTAGTCTCACAATCAAAATTTCAATTTCTGCCTCCAAAACCAAGTTACTTTCGAAATTAGGCCCCAAATATCGAAACCAATCGTGCAACTAATACAACCTGACAGAGCAATCAAAAGTTTTTAATGCTAAAGAGATGGAAGTGTCCCCTGCTTTCACAGTAGCTAGGGGATACATCAATAATCCTAAACTTGTTGGCATCAGTGCCCAACGGTGTATGTAAATAGCAGGATATCACCTTTCTAGCTCCGAAGCCAAAGCACAAACTCACTCTAGTCTTGTCCAGAAGTCGACGCCAGCGCAGTTTGCGGACAAAAACGCCTGACCCGGAACAACACTGAAGTAGAGCAGAAATGCCAGCGGAGGTACCACCCAGAGCACTGCGATGAGGGCGTAAGTCAGTTCAGGCGTCACAGTAGCCGAGTAGTGCAGAGGTCTGGTGATGCCTACGTAATGGTTGAGGGCCAGCGCCAATAAATGCATAACTGACGTCATCATCGCCCCCATCCGGATTGCCTCAAAGCCGAAACCGACACACATGGGGTACGGTAGTCGGAAATTGTAGACGTGCGGTAGGTAGCTCTGCAGCAGAAAGCTGGCAGACATCGACAGAGACATCCACATGTCTGCCAGACAGAGACTGAGAGTGAAGCACAAAAGAGGAGAAGGACTGCGTCGCAGTCCGCATAAAGCTGCCACCAGTATGTAGCCGTTGGCTAGGGTGCTAATTACGCAGAGCACCAGCAGAACCGGAACGGCTATGCTGTAGTACTTGGCTTTGACTTCGTTCATGGTATCGTTGGTCTGCCAAGTGGAGTCGTTCATGGTTGGGCTTCTGAAAAGTGGCGCAGAGAGATCAGAACTTATTGACTGGATTTATGGCGCGCGGCGAGCAAAAAGAAATACTCGCAACTCGATAAAATCGAGCTCACAAATCAAACAGCTCTGGGCGGTATATTAGACCGACCGGATGATAGGATCGCTAATTCCCTCCAGCACTGTTTTCTTGGCTCTGCATGCCCTTCATCGTACTTTGCACCTCACAAAAACTTCTGTAAAAGTGCGCACTACTAAGCTAACTTTAACCTCTGATTTCAGCACAACGTTATATTCTGACTGATATCTTTCGTAGAAAAGGATAGTCCCGCGTCAGGCGCTGCAACCCTTTTCAAGCCCTCAGGATTAAATTCAATCCTCCCTAGCCGAATTAATATGCAAAGGGTGTCTGGAATGAAAATGGAAACATTTGGTTGTCATTTCCACAAGCCTTGACCAAATAGCTGAAATTTCAAACGTACGAAAGTGCTTAAATTCGGGGTATTTTTTGTGTTTGGCGTTTAGGCTTGGTTCAAGAATACATCAGAAATTAGGTAATTTCAAAACCTACTTATTTGCGTACGTGTAAAAGTTTCTAGTTTTAAGGCACTACCTACATACTTGTATACTTGTACTGTATGTAGGTAGTGTCTTAAAACTAAAACTTTTCATTTTGCTGTTATTTTCACACGTATTCGTTCACCAAAAGATATGAAATTTGGAAATCATCAGCTAAATCATGCGGTATTTTACTAAATGTTAAAATTTCGTGCATTGAGATTGGCGCGGATTTGAGAAAATCAGGATAATCTGAAGATCTAGTTTTCAGATCTGACTTAGGAAAACAAAAGTTCACGAATTTCAGTTCAGTTCATTTTGTCAAGACTGTGTCAATTTCAATACATGAAATTTTCTAAGACATAAAATACCCGACCCGTTTAGCAGATATCCTCCAAATTTATATAGGTCATTTGGCAAACTATTGCGGAAATCAAAGCAAAAATATGTTCCCATTTTTAGACACCATGTGCATGTAGTGTGTGGTCTATGTCGGCGTTATGTACAGATTCACAAAAATTTCTCTCCGTTTGTAGTACAATTCCTGTAAAAAAGCATTACAAGAATGATATCAAACACCTCGAGAAGATACTACCATATCAAGAGTTCAGCAGCGCACTATAGGTCAAGATTTGCTGCGACCTTTCTTGTAAAATGCCAACTAACTTCGAGTTAATCATTTAGCTAGTACCTATAAGCTTCTTAAATCTTGCGGCTTTGTTTCATTACGCAAATGTCTCTATTTTTTATCCCCCAGCTAAATAGTTTCTATAGATTCCCCATTCCGTCTGTTCAAAGTGCGGAAACTGTAATGAGAATAGGCGGAATTTGGTAACAAAATGTGTCAAAGCCAGTCGAGTCAAGGTGATTTGAGCTGGGAAGGCGGGCAGAACAGCAATTTGAAGAGTGTCAATTTCAATACATCCGAGACATCTACGTAGCAGGCGCGCAGGAAGGTCGTCAAAAAAGGATGTAGCAATTATCGCAAACAACCAGTCAGTCGGTAACGCAATGAAGCCGGAGATATTCGCACATACATAGAGCTGACTGGGGAATCAGGTAATCGGATTGCCGAGTATTGGCCCGACCACACACGTGGCCTATAGCCGGCCGGCCGGCCCACTGCAACGGTTTTGATGAGCGAGGAAGGGCTTTGGCTGCTGCTGGATATGATTATGACCGAGTGGCATTGGGCTCGCACCCGCTAGCAAAAACCGAAAGGTAGGAAAACAGCTGTTGGCGCCGCAAAGCAAATTACTGACAAATCAGTTGCACGGTGCTGCGCACTTTTAAAGAATTACACTGGCTATCGGTGTTGAAAGGTTGCCGCTTTTTTGCAGAGTTGAGATTGCTAGCTGTTAGCAACAACTTCTCGGAGACACCTTATTAATATATTCAAATCTCAGCTCCTTATTAGAGACACTTTACGTAGCTATGTTAAACAACAATTTCTCGGGTACTGTAGGCGCCAGTCTGGGACCGTAGCAACTACGTACGTAAGAACCGCCGACCTAGAGTAGGAATGGGCTCAAGGTTAAAGGTAGAAAATAAAAAGTTGAGATCTAAGTGAAATCCAGTGGCATGGGAGCAAACAGAAATGATCATAAGCGAAAGTGTTCGGTAAGCCGTGAGCAATCAGAACTGCGGCCAAGTGATACAACTTACTTTTGAGCGGTCGATCGGTCAAGCCCGATGACTGGCCATCAATCACAATAGAGCCAGGCACAGGCGCCCAAATAAGTAAGTGGCTTCTCTAGCAGCGCACAGACAGTGGTTAACGATGCACTCATGAAAAAATAAATTCATCTCACGTTTTTCTGTGACCGATAGCCCACTGGGATAGACAGCCAAAAAAGTTCGCCTTTCATCGACCATTCTAAGACTGTCTGTACGCCTCTGACTTACGCAATCAGAACGCTCAGCACTCTCTCGCTTTGTTGCCTTCTGGCATGCAACAAAATGCACCCATTCCTTTTATACAAAAGATTTATACAATAACTCATTAGCTGCCGCGCTACTACGTGCGTACGCGTACTGTACTGGGAAAACACGGACTAGACTAAATAGAAATCTTGTACTCAGTAGCAACTGGCTCACTCGAAAGCAGTATCACCCTGTACAAAATGTCTTTCGCTGACTGTATGACAAAGCGTTTCCTTCTATACAGTATTCTGGTCTGAATTAATTATAGTACCCCGTCCCCTGGGTACCTGAGCAAGAATTTCATAATTTGAGCAAAAAATTAGTATGCAATGTAACTTAACATGTATGTGCTGAAAATTTTTTACATTTTACATGTACATAAACTTCTTCAGTGCATGAGTGAAAGTGTGATTTTGACTTAAATCTCAGGGAAATGCTCCAAAACATCGCTGGCATTTTGTCAAGAAGCAAATTTTCGAGATATAATAAAACTAATCGATTTGTAAACAACTGCCGAAAATAATAAGGTAGGAGCTATTAATTACATAAAACATTATCTCCATACAATCTGTCAGAGAGCTATTTGACATAACGAAATGGGGTACGACCAGTGTGGTGCACTTTTTATCTAGGTAACTAGGTAACTAGGTATACCTAGTATTACCTAGTTAATATTCGGGAAAAGTACCTAGATTTACTTTACCTAGTTGCTGGTTACTCTATTTTACCTAATTTTACTTTACCTAGTTTTAAATCCACATAACTAGGTACTTCTAGGTAGAACAAGTTTACCTAGTTTGATATTTTCAGTTTTAGGTGGCTTTTTCAGTCAGCAAACCTTCAAAATTTCCGGCTTTCCCACAATTACAGTGGCCCAGAGAATGAATTTCTGATTTATTTGATCAATAAAATACAAATATTTACTTGAAATGTGTCATATTTCGTAAATTTTAACTCCACTAACTTAATCATTGTTCTCTTGAACCAAAAATAATATTTTGACTTGATTTTGAGCGTTTTAGGTTTACCTAGTATTACCTAGTTTTTCTGGGCTTTACCTAGTATTACTTTACCTAGTTTCTTAGCTGAGAACTTTACCTAGTATTACTTTACCTAGTTTTTTAGGTGACAACTTTACCTAGTATTACTTTACCTAGTTTCAAATTTTCAAAATGCACCACACTGGGTACGACTTTCATTTGTCCTGTATAGTATGTGCACCTCCATAAATGGTTGACCATAAACTGCACTAGATTACACCTTGTTGCGCATCTATAGAGAAAATAACTTACCGTGCCATAACCGAGTTGAGATGATTTTGCATGCGCGACATCATTAGATCGCCTCACAGCAAGTCAGCGCAGAAAAAAGCAACACTACTGAGCAGACCTGAAAAGGCAATTGATTGCACGCTCTAGTCTGCACACAGTTGAGCATATGCTGCGTTATTTTGAAAGATCGAAATCTGAGTCGCAAGTAAAGACCAGAGCGCAGAAAATCAGCTTCCGGATTAATTCCATTCAAAGTCAATGCGTTACAGTAAGCTTGGCTAGGCTCATTTATATTAGGACCGAGGGCAAGAGGGACTTGCGTCACCGCTCCAAAAAACTACTGTCACCAAGTGACAATTCGCAACAAATTGCCAGTTTCTGGTAAAATTAATCAGAGGTCACTTGTCAGAACGGCCAGACAGGTGAAGTCGGTTTGATTCGGCTCAAATTACACCCTTCAGCTAACTAATCAGACAGGTCCTGGAGCCTTTTTTTAGCCGAGAAATTGATCGAGCCCGGTTCGTCCAAGGCTCGGCACCAGAAATAAGCACTCCTGCTCGCAGCCAAGCACCCAATTCATTGCGCAACGGCCCACGTAGGTCGTCATTTAATTTCCGCTGCACACAATTGAATTTGACACAACACACAATCCTGCACATCAACTGTAACGTCTTCTGCCCTGCACTGCAACAGCCTCTCAACCACCGTAGTTGGAATGGTGCACACTTGAATTTCATATGCACGTGTGTCTATACCAGGGGGGGTCCGACCGGAGCAAATCTCAAAATATGATGGGCGCCATCAAGCTCAGCGCACGTACCGACGGTGTGCCTAAACCGATCTGGGCGTGTTACCCATCGTTCGATAGCTCTTTGCGTTGGCTTTCAGATGAGCTACACAGCGCCGTCATGCAACCATGTTTGCGCGCGAAATTCAAATTTTAGTGACTCTGCTCTGTTGCTTGATTTTCTTCCTAAACGGGAAACGTTGCCATTTTTGCAGTTTTGACCGTAGGCCAAGGCGCCAACCGCCAGACGACGCAGCGTGACGAGATCTACAGTTTCCATGCATCGCCATCGTTCTACACCTTCCGGCGCCAACACTAGATGTCTGAGAGTGAAGCAGTCGAATTTGGCCGTTTTTGCCACTGATTCCTGGGTAGTTTTCAGGCCATAGTTCACTTCGCAGTTGAAAGATTTAGTTGGTTCATGCACGAAAACACTCGTAATTGAACGCAGAATACTAATAACACAACCTGGGCGCTCGGCAATCCAAGCAATCCACTGTAGGACCTCCAGTATCAGCATTACCCAACCATCGGGAAAAAGTATGTCAGAAAGAAGATCGATTTTCTCGCTAACGAAAAACAAATTTGCATATCTGCTGAATACGATTTTTAGAGTACATCAAGAGCTTTTGATTCGGTGTATTACATGCCCTTATAGCATATCGGCAATATGGTGTTCATTTTCGATTTTTCTTTTTTGTACGATATGAGAGCTGGATTTTTGACAGTTTTTGGTCTGTTTCTTGAGAAAAAATGATCGCATCGAGTCCGTTCCGCTATCAAATGAATCGCCACGGTCCGCTGCGTCTTATGATGGATAGCTTATTTGGATTGGTCCACGCGTTTTATAGTTATAGTGCAAAATCATCCGAAATTCATGTCAAATCTGCCGTTTTGAAACTAAATCCATCAATACTACCGCAAGTCTAGTTGGAACGGCAGAAACGTTATAGCAACTGAACCGCAATCATCTGGCAGGTATATTGAGCTGCAACTCGGTTTGTTTAGTCTCCTCTTGCTGCTGTTACAGAACAAATTACAAAGACATCTGCATGCAAAACCATGGTACCAAAAGGAAAACAAGCGTAACAATACAGTCATTCATCAGTTTTGCTGACAACATCAGCACATACATGGGCCGGGGGTAAGGGGGTATACCTCTCCCCTCGCCGGCCCATACCCCCTCGGCCGGTCATACCCCCCTCGCCCACCCCCTTCTACCAGGGGGAGAAAATTTTCGCTTATTTATGGCAAAATAGGCGTTTTTTGGACTTTATTGGGACCCCCAGAGGTCTCCATACGCCCTCCGGATTTTTCTGGCCCATGTATGCATCAGCAGTCAACACTAAGGCCGTGTCATCGACATGAGATTTGAGCTGTGCAAGAACTTTGATTTGGCAGTCTTCTCTTTTGCTCTATTACAGAGCATGGCTACCGCAGCTTCCTGCATTCCATCCATGTACGTACTGTCAGTAATCAGTTTTTCTCTAGACACATTGGCTGAACTGGTGCAGCTGAGTAATCAACATACTGGCAAAATGTGGGTCAGTAAAGCACCACCCATTTTTAAAACAAAGGCCCATGGCTTCCATACATGAAACAGGTCATCCACCGAAGGGGAGGGCGGTTGGGGTCTGGCGCCGGCTGGGAGGGTCTTGCCCATATTCCAATGCAGGGGAGGGGGTGGACACAAAAAATGCTGAAATATCGGAATTTTGAGCTTTTAAATCGTTAAAAATTCCTTCGGTGGAATCCAGATGTATGGAGGGGGTATGGAGACCTCTGAGGGGTCCCAAAAAAAGTCCTCATCTGTCAACTGCGACGTGAACTATGGCCTGAAAACTACCCAGGAAGCCGCGTCGTTGGCTCAGTGGGTAGCTTGCTGCCTCTGAGTCACGGCGGCCCCTGCATCCCTAGCGGTTGTAGTGGTTCATCCTCTCGGCGCGGCAAGTTTCTTGCTGCAAAGAGTTGGTCGTCGGCACAACGCTCCACCCAGGCCACCGAAAACTGGTTACAGTGAGTAGGTAAATTGGGAACCAACTGGATCTGCCGTTGCACCGAAAACCGCTCCAAAAAGCATGCCGCGTTGGAGGGAAGATCAACGACGTCAAGGAGCCGTCTGAGAAACCAGCAATAAGGCCAATACCGGTTTGGTTACGCCGGGCGGCCGTTGGGAGCTGTCAGCACCATGACGTCACCACGCCAGGCACTCTCTTAGTACCTGGCGCCCAACAGCATGGCTTGAGCGGCTTGGCAGTGAAAGAAGGGCAAACGTCCGAGATGACGATATAAAGGGGTAACGAAATGGACCGTGCAGGTCTGATCGTAGGGCTGTACATCGTACGGCCCCCCGCCAGATCGGATCGGACTACCCAGGAATCAGTGGCAAAAACGGCCAAATTCGACGGCTTCACTCTCAGACATCTAGTGTTTGCGCCGGAAGGTGTAGAACGATGGCGATGCATGGAAACTGTAGATCTCGTCACGCTGCGTCGTCTGGCGGTTGGCGCCTTGGCCTACGGTCAAAACTGCGAAAATGGCAACGTTTCCCGTTTAGGTAGAAAATCAAACAACAGAGCAGAGTCACTAAAATTTGAATTTAGCGCGCAAACATGGTTGCATGACGGCGTTGTGTAGCTCATCTGAAAGCCAACGCAAAGAGCTATCGAACGGTAACACGCCCAGATCGGTTTAGGCACACCGTCGGTACGTGCGCTGAGCTTGATGGCGCCCATCATATTTTGAGATTTTCCCCGGTCGGACCCCCCCTGGTCTATACTAAGCGAATCTATCGGAAACTCTGTTCATTTAAATCGTTTACGGTTTTCTACGCGAATTTATGAGTGAGTAGATACGGTAGCATGGCATTTTACGGTCCGACTGGGATGCAAGTAAAGGCTAACTGACGCAACGACGATGCCGTCTGGTCTGGTGAATCATACAAGACAAGAGACATAAATTTGTGTAATTTACGTCGAGTCTTACGGTAGTCACTTGATTTTCAGGAAAGCTTCCGTTAATTACCGGGGTTCAGATAGATTTCCATGGTATAGGTATTGTTGAGCCATGCCCACATTCCGGTCGGTTCGCACCGTCGTCCTACATATTGTACTTTTGCCAGCACAGTTGGTTAGGTTTAGGGCCCGACCGGATACAAATTTCTACCGGATCCGGATCCGGATATGCCCATATCCGGCCGGATCCGGATATCATTGATCAACTTAAAAATTTTTTAGAATGCAATAAACCACATATATACGTATATTTCTTTGTTCTATAACAGTTTATTCAAAACAACATCTAATAATTGTAGTTCAAACTATGGTTGGATAATATCGGAAATGAGATATGTACATATTTTTTTACATATTTGCATATTTTATCACCGCAGCTAGAAATTGATAACTGGACGCTTTCCAAGCATTTTCGAGTTTGGTCGGAATGTTTATGCAATCTTTAGCATTTATTAGGCATACCTATTTTACAGATACAGACCTCATCTGAAAAAAACAGAATGGGAAACAGTTTGGCATGAAAGTTCAGCTCATTTCGTAATTTTTAGATAAAAATGGTTGACATCACAGACTTTTGGCTAAATTATTGTTTGCATGTTCAAATTTGTTCTCTCTAATGTGGTATACTTAGCCGACCTTTTGGTAGACCTGTCCTAGTTTTACAAACTAAAAAATTATGAATTTGAAAAATCTTAGTTGAGATTTCCATTCTTTGCGAGTTGAGTTTAGAGTCTCAAGCCATTCATCTCAATTCTGCAACTGAAAAGAGACGCTTTGATCTCTGTAAAGTACAGATTTACAGTATAAACTTGCCTCAATAATAGTTCGTTTTTTTATTTTAGATTTTTTATTTTTAATTAAATGAAAAATTAGCAAAAACAAGGCGACAATCCTAAACATAGAAATCCAGTCTGCTTGGCTGTTTTGTGATGTTCATTGTATCACATTAGTGTTATTATTTTTGTTGAGTTTGTTTTGGCCAAGTCCTAGCCTGTTCGCCTTCTGTAGCTTGGAGTTATCCCCTTCCGAAATGAACTGACCCGAATTTTCAGATGTCAATTTTTAACGTAAATATTTCAAGAACCCTTCATCGGATCTTTGCCAAATTCTGCAAGTTAACCAATCTTTATATGGACTTAAGAACCTGAAGAGCTCAGCTTTTTCACAAAACTGGTTAAAATCTGGGGGATTTTTACCTTTAGTCAAGGTGAAAAATTAGCATTGTCAAAAATGAGGGTGTTATCCTTTGCACAGAAATCAGGGTTATACATACGCACTACTGGGGTCATGGATTACAATCGCCTCAAGAAATTTCTAACAAGCATTCGGTCGAATGCAATATTTATGTTCAAAATACGTAGAAAATCACGTTTTCTCATCTGTGACTGATATCCGGCATATCCGGCAGGTACATACATGTCGTTGGGGGGGGTAAAGGGGGGGCCGGCCCCCCCCCAAGCCCGATTTTTCGGCAAAAGTCCCCCCCAGCGGATTTTTGGGGGGGGACCTGAAAACCCACTTTTGGATTCCAAAGTAAAGAAAATTTTAGCCCAGACAATACATTCTGCCGCAAAAAATTGGGTTTTCGGCTACCATACAACCCAAAACAGGGTTTTGTAAGGCTTAGAAATCCTAAATAGGGTTTTTAGACTGCTTAGAAACCCTGATTAGGGTTTTTAGGTTACTTTCAAACCCTGATTAGGGTTTTTAGGCTACTTTTAAACCCTGATTAGGGTTTTCAGGTTACTTTTAAACCCGGATTAGGGTTTTCAGGTTACTTTCAAACCCTGATTAGGGTTTTTAGGCTACTTTGAAACCCTAAACAGGGTTTTCAGGTTACTTTTAAACCCTGATTAGGGTTTTTAGGCTACTTTGAAACCCTAAACAGGGTTTTCAGGTTACTTTGAAACCCTAATTAGGGTTTTTAGGTTACTTTCAAAGCCTGATTACGGTTTTTAGGTTACTTAAACCTGATTAGGGTTTTTAGGTTACTTTGAAACTCTAAACAGGGTTTTAGCACTGGCTAGAAAGCCTGAAGAGGGTTTTTAGGTTGATTAGAAACCCCAAACAGGGTTTAAGAACTGCATTCAAATCACTAAATAGGGTTTTTTAGTAATCTTATAAGTCAAAACAGGTTTTTGCGCGTGCCTCAGAATCGAAATTAGGGTTCTCTCTGAACTATTTTTAGTCAATATAACGCATTTCAATCTGTATTTTACCGCTGAAGCTGATATTCAAAACGAATTTTGAGCGCAAAAAAGCTTTTTATTACATTCGTTGCTTCAATATTCGGTTTTAAGGCATTTTTTTCAACCGGAACAGGGTTTTTAAGGCATTTTTAATGCAAAAACAGGATTTTAAGGCTTTTTTCGGTCCAAATAGGGTTTTCAAGCCATTTTTCGCCCCAGAATCCCTAAAAAAGGTCGACAAAACCGACTTTTTACCCCAAAAAAAGGTCGACAAAACCCACTTTTGGACCCCAAAAAAAGGTCGCAAAACCCACTTTGGACTTGGTCCCAAAACCCTATTTGGGATTTCAAAAAGGTCCCCCCCCACGGAAAAACCCAGCGACATGTATGGGCAGGTAATATCCGGATCCGGTACCGGATCCGGATATGGCCATATCCGGCCGGATCCGGATCCGGATATCCGGTCGGGCCCTAGTTAGGTTAGGCCACTCAGTGGCGTATCCAGGGGTCTAGGGTGAGTACATATAGGGAACGACCGGAATTCCGATTCCGATTCCGATTCCGATCGGAACTGGCAGTTCCGATTCCGATTCCGAACTCAGAGGTCTCGGAATTTTTCGGAATTTTGGCTAAATTTTTAGGAAATCAAACACCAATTCTATGCGTACTATTGCGTGTCTTCTTTGCTGTGCAATCGACAATCTGCAAAGTTTAGTAATCCATAACCTACTGTAATCCCACTAAGTAAAAAATAAAAGTTAGCACAACTCCGTTGTGGAAGCACCTGAGTCTGAAGAACTCGGCAGTCTTCAAACGCCTCAAAGATTTTGATCAAAGCCAGTGAACGGACGTTTATAGTGGCAAAACACATTTTGGAAGGCGACAGAAGTCACTTGAAGCCTGAAAAATAGAGTGCGAACAATACCTGAAAGACCCAATACCAATACCTGAGACCCCAATACCGGAAAGGGGTGTGCCAGACCGCACCCCCTGGGTACAGTACTAATACATTCTGTATCACTAAAATGACAAATTTCAATTGAATTACAAACGTTTATCTTAGATAAGAGCAGAGAAATTGCGCTAATTACTGGTGTACTAATTAGAAAAGCGGACAGTATAAGACATTCTTAACCTTTAGTTTATTAACGCAAAAACGGTTTTCTATACCCACTGTAATCATAGACCAATCTTTTCGATTTTTTCAGGTCAGTTTTTCAGTTCAACAGCGATTTTAGTAGGTCCTAATTAGTATTGGGCATTGGGGCATAAAAAACCCTATACCAAACCTGGAAAACACCCCCAGCCCCAATACACCCACTACTCAATACCAGTTCGCACTCTACTGAAATTGTTGTTTTTAAAGTATAATTTACGCGCTTTGAATTTTACCTATTGATGGTTGGCGATTTTAATGCATTGTTATCATTTGACATGGTGATTTGTACTGGATGTTTGCATGGAATTGTAAAGGATGATTGCGCAAACACTGTTTCTTTGCCAAAAACAGGTTATTCCAAAATTTTAAGCCGATTTTCAAAAAAGTTCCGATTCCGAAAAATTCCGATTCGGAACTGTACTTGAGTTCCGATTCCGATTCCGATCGGACCCAAAAATCCGGTTCCGGTCGTTCCCTAAGTACATACACTCTTTGCGGTGGAGGTTGGAAGAGTTAGTATGTCAAAAATAAGAGAAGCTAATGAATTATGTGCTAAAACCATCTACTTTATGCACAGAATGCCTTTTAAATGCATTTTGAAGGCTAAATTTTCAAAATTGTCTCGCCTCGTTCGGACGGAAGCCCACCCAGGCCACTTTAAACTAAAGTGCGAACTGGTATTGGGTGTTGCGCTTTGTCCGGTAGTAGTTGTAGTAAAGCAGCCAGCCCCGGCCAATCATCACTGTCATCTGATTACTCTATAATGGCACATAGAGTAAAAAGATAGCAGATCTGCAGCCAGGACGATTTCATTCTAGGCTTCACAGGTATAAATCCCCTGAGTTCTCAATAACCCAGGCAAAGCAAGACAACTGATCAACCGAATTATGCTGTTCCCAGGTTTCGCGATACGTATGTACATACAAGAAACAGGGCTGCGAAAAGGTCTCATCTTAGGACATCACATCGCATCTTATGGGCCGCGGGCCCTCGCCAAGATTCTGCTTTTTCGGAAAGTGTTCAACTTTATAGAGATTTGGCGACTTTTTTGCTGAAAACTCATAGCACTTCTTTGTTCCAGCCCAGGTTTACGTAGAAGCTTGGTATTTTCGTAAAACAAGTACTGTTGCACGCAATTGTACTTGACACAGAAGACAAATATTACACGCATGACACAGATTTAGGGCGGCACCACATCTTCGGCGAGAGCCTCGACCAGGTCGGACGCGGTGGGTTCAAAGCCCAGAACCTCGGTCAACACTGCTCCCATCGGCTTCTCTCCTCCCAAAGCTTGCGCTGCCGCCCACCGACGTCCGCTCTCTCTGCAAAACAGTCTATGTATGCAACTTGCATTAAAGAGGGACCTGCGGGTTTTTTTTACGAATAACTTTTTATGGAGTCGTCGGAGTGACTTGGGCCTCGTAACAAAAGTTGTAGAGCAACTGGAGCTCTTGCTCACAGTACACACTAATCTGCGCAACTTTTGTTCTGAACACTGATTTGAGCAATGGAAAGAAAATTAGCTATTTTTTCTAAATGGGATGGAGGTAAGTACGTAAGCGCAGTAATCGATTCTAGAGTCTTCGCGACTCTAATAATGCTCTGGTAACTGTCAAAGTTCACTGTTATTTCCAAAACATGGCCCATTTAGTTAATTTCGGTATCGATCGGGCGGGAATTTGCACCGATTTAGCTATGCAACCGAAACCTCTTGTATGCGGTAATCATGACCGTTGTAATCGATTCCGCCACTTGCGGAACCTGAAAATTTGACCCTGATACCGTAATACGGGACCTAATCTGAGGTGGGCGGTTAGCTAGCTTATGCGAGGACTAGCAGGTAGTATAACAACACAAGTTTTGATGCCCCAAAAACATATTCTGAAAGCTTTAAGCGGTGTTATGGCAACCTCACTTTAGGACCCGTACTTTCAGGTTCGGAAAATGACAAAATCGATTCCAGCGTCATGATTATCACGTACAAGTACAAGAAGTTTTGGCTGCATAGCTAAATCGGTAAAATTCCAGCTCGATAGCTATCGAAATTGGCTAAAATCGGTCATTTTTTGTTGGCTATTTCAGTCAAATTTGACTGGCTATAACTCTGGAAAGGTTAGACCTAGAACAACAGTCATCAACGCATTACTAGAGTGGCCGGAGACTCCAGAATCCACGGCTGTGCTTAGTTCCAATCCATTTAAAAAAGCTGGGTTTTTTTTCGTCGCGCAAATTAGTATTCAGAGCGGAAGTTGCGCAGATTTGTGTGCATCGTGAGTAAGAGCTCGAGCTCCTCTACAAATTTGGTTCTGAGGCTCAAATCGCTCCGATGGCTCCATAAAAAGTTATTCGCAAAAAGTGAAAGCTCGCTCACGCACTATACACAGCATCGGTAGCGTAGAAGGTACCACAGTCAGCCACTTAACGCCGTTTATTAACCTTATATGGTGTCAGTATCAAATGCTACCGGTATTTAGGGTAGTGGCACCATATAGTACCGGCACCATATACGGTACCCCCCGTTCGGGCCTGTGGTGGTACCATAAAGGATTTTTGGGGTACCATGGTACCCCAAAATTCGGTACCATGGGTTAGTTGGTGTTTGGGCTGAGGGTGTAGAGAATATATTACCTATTAAAAGGGTCGGTCTTAAAGGAAGACTTCCAAAGTAAGGAGGCGGCGGCTCTGGCCACCAGGTAGGAGTAGTACTTGGCTCCGTAGGGTGCCAGATGAGAGAACCGCTGGTACCAGGCGGTGTTGGGGGGCAAGTGGAGCGGGAACGCCTCCTCATGGGTCTCTCTGAACAGTTGGCTGGGCTGGAGGTGAGAGCCGGAGTGGAGTCTCAGATCAAACAAGGCATAGCAGGCCTGCTGCTGCAGTTCGGTGGCATAAAACAGACTTCGCGACTTCTCCAGCTTTACCGCCAGCTCCTCTGGCAGAGACTCGCCGGTAGTGTGGTGTTTGGCTATCAGCGACAGCACCTAAACACTATTATACACTGATTCTCTTCTCCCTCACCAGCACGTACCCTGCGATCGTAGAAAAAGTACTCCATCAGGTTAGAGGGCGTCTCGGCCAGGTCGGTGGTACACCTGGTTCCTACAAAATCAATATAAATACAGTATTCTAGCCTAGAGTCAACCGACACACTCTACTTAAGGTGGGTTCACATAGTCGGTCGGCGTCGGCAACGCCATCGGCAAAATATCGGGGCCGAGCGTCGGTATAGCGGTGGAGAAAAACTGGGTTAAAACGCAATTCACATAGTCTCTTGTCGGCATCTGGAACCGGCCGGCCTACCTGATAATTACGGTATTTTGACGGCCCAAAAGTCTAGTGAGCACAGGCATTTGAGTCATTTGCGCTGTGCCGGTGACAGAATGGTCCGTTCTATGAGCTCTAACGCAGGCGTAAAACTGAGGCAGTGTTGCGTTGCGTATTTATCTACGGAAACATCTTTGCGAAATTTTTCTGAATGGAAAAGCCCAAGTTTGATTTCGGTGCTTTTGGCTCAGAGGGTGACAGCTCGATTTTCGCCTCTCGATTTCACAGAGAGCGCAGAAAAGTAATATGCATGCAGTGACTATCTGCTTTTTGCTTAAAACGGTTTATCTACAGCTGCTCAAGTGTTCTGGTCAGCAGTGCCGCTGTGTGATTAGCACCTGTCCATCCCCGACCGACCGCGCCTGTGTGAACCGGTCGCATGCTCAGCGCACTGTATAATCGGTCGGGAACGCTTGGCGGCCATAAAAGGTTGTAAATCGCGTCCTGGCGATTTGGGATTTGGGCAAATCATCGGCAAGTCTTTAGGCGTCTGGAACGGCTCCAGACGCATTACAGACTATGTGAACTGCTGCACGCTTATGTGTGTACTCAAATTGGGGTCGATTTCCCGAGTTGCCGCGTTGCCGACGCCGACCGACTATGTGAACCCACCTTTATACAGTCTGCAATTTCCAGGGGGAGACTTAAACGATTTACCCATAAAATTCATACCCTCCATTTTTCCGACCCATGCATGTGCTACTACTAACCAACCGTAAACTTGCATTAGAACTGCGACTAGTGATGCAACCGGGATCCCGGTATTTCCCGAAGAACCGGGAATTCCCGGTATTTTCACTCCCGGTTTCTAATCCCGGTTCACATTCTCTAATACCGGGAAATACCGGGAAATGTATTTTATAGCAGAATTGACAGTTTTTTGCAGATACTATGTATTTCAGTGACATCTACTGTATACCCAACTTTCTCTCGCCAGTACCAGCGGCACGCAAAACTTTGAATACGTTTTCAAATGACTGCTACTTGCTGAATTTGAGAGAACAGCAATGTTTTGCAGCTTTTTTGTTCCAAATATTTTATATTGGTTTAGGCTGTAAACTTTATGTTCTAACCTTCCAGCTTTATAAAGGCCTTCAATTGAGCAAAGTCAGTCATTGATTGGCTATTCTTACTCTTTTGGTCCAATTGACATCGAGCTGCCTGGTGCCTGCCAAACCAACTCTTACCCATTCAACATAAATCTGATCTCACAGTGTACTGTAGTTTAGCCCGTTATGAGAGAAAGTCCTTTAGAAAACCGACTAGAAATGGTATTAATAGCTATACCGTATACCGGATGTTGAAAACAATTATGTTTTATCATGCTGCACGCCTTTTGATCGATTTCCCGATATTTCCCGGTTTTCCCGGTATTCTCAATTCCCGGTAATCCCGGTTTTCCCGAATCCCGGTATTCCGCTCCCGGTTGCATCCTAACTGCGACAAACCACAGTTGCTAAAATAATTTATTTTTTTTTTGAAAATCGTCTAAAAGGTGTCCAGTACGCTAATACAACTCCACTTTTGCACTTGAGTTCTGTTAACAATCCAGTTCGAAAACAATCCAGCCTATACATGCCTAAACACAGTCGAAAACTTCACAATTTTACCGATACCGATTTTCGCCTTACAGACAAGCCACTTGCGAGATGAATCTATCTGTAGGATTTGTTAAACACGGAACGACAGACCTATTGAATATTGCTAAATGGATTCTGAAAAACGGTCGATAATATAGATTTTCGATATCTACAGGGTGTGCCAAAAAAAAACAACCCAGCAGATTTTTCGCTGTAGCAACCGCAAATCTCAACCGATTTGAATAAATCCTTTTTTAAATGAACGATAAATAAATCCTTAAAAGACTGCTGAAATTTTCATTAATGTCCTCTGCTTAGTTCCTGAGATATTGGCTCTCGAAATCAAAACAGCGATTTTGGCAGTGAACAAGAGGGATTTTTTTATTTCTCTGCACTTCGTAATAAAAGGGATTCCTGCAACTGCTAAGGGCTATTGGAGGCTTTACTGGTGACACAAAAACTGGGTTTACTTCAATACTAAAGTATCATTAGCCCTAGCAGTAGGAATCTGCTGTATTATGAAATGCAACGGAATCGCTCTTGTTCTTTGCCAAAATCTGTTTCGACTTAGAAGGCAAATATCTCAAGAACTAAACTGTGAATCTCAACAAAAATTGCACCAATCTTTGAAGAAATTATCAATCTTTCATTTAAAAAAGAATTCATTCAAATCGGTTGAGATTCATGGTTGCAAAAGTAAAAAAATCTGCTGGTTTGTTCTTTATCACTCTTGTTCATTGCCAAAATCTCTGTTTTGATTTTGAGGACAAATATCTCAGGAACTAAGCAGGCTATCTTAATAAACGTTACATCAATCTTTCAAGAATTTATTTATCTTTCATTTAAAAAATGATTCATTCAAATCGGTTGAGATTTGCGGTTGCTGCCGCAAAAAATCTGCTGGGTTGTTTTTTTGGCACACCCTGTATATGTATCTATAGATGTAACAGGTCATCCGCCGAAGGGGAGGGGGTAGGGGGTCTGGCGCCGGCCAATGGCGTGTGAGCCCATTTTTGTGAGGGTGGTTGGCCACTAAAAAACGCTCAAAAATCGCAATTTTTCGGCTAAAAATCGTCAAAAATCGCTAATTTGGGCTGAAATACAGCTAAAAATGCTGTTTTATATGCGATTTTGGCTGAAATTGCAAAATTTACACAAAAAAAATTACTTGCTAGAAAAATCGGAGGGGTCGAAAAAATCGTATCGGGGGGTCTGGCCTAAGTCGGGTGGGGACAGTGCCCCCAGACCCCCTGTTACATGTATTCTGGTTGTTAGATACTTAAAATGTTGGCTGGTGTGAAAGAATACAGTCAAAATTGCATGCATGCAAAATTTCCGAAATTTTGCCCTAATTTTCGTCTTGATTTTTCAAAAAATTTCGAGCCTAAAAAGATGATTTAAATTTTTGACCTTAACAACCTAACTAACCGAAGTGTCAATCTCACCAGCGACGTGCTGATATCTGGTGCGTCCTAGCATGGAGTGCATGGCGTGTCCCATTTCGTGGAAGAGATTTTCAGCTTGCGGGGGCGACAACAATGACGGAGAGCCGAGCGGAAAGCCCAATGACAACACAACAATGGGTATCTGGTAGCTGCCGTCTCTGTTCCTGCGGGCACAGCGCACCGTGAAATGACAGTCGCCTCCTTGCTTACCGGCTCGTTCGGTTAGGTCACAGTAGATGTAGCCCAACAACGTGCTTTCTTGATAAACAGCCTGTAATCTGTGCTAAAAAATATGGAGAAAAGGAGAGAGAAGAGAGAGGAGAGAGCAGACATAGGCAAAGGGGGGCTGAGGGGGGTTGACCTCAGCCGGCCGCTACCCCCTCAGGAATTTTTTGGAAGAATTTTGTATAGAAAATTATCATAAAAATATGCCTGGATTAGGTGTAAATGAGCTCAGAATAGCTTATTTTAGCTTATTTCAATGAAAAATAAGCCAAAAAACCTTGATTTTAGCAACACCCCCTCAGCCCCCATCAGGCGCTCCTACCCCACTCAGCCCCCACTCAGGAACATACACGGGCCGGAAAAATCCGGAGGGGGGGCAGAGGGGGTTGGAGACCTCGGGGGGGTCCCAGGAAAAAGGCCGAAAAACGCCTATTTTGCGTTAAATAAGCGAAAATTTCTTCCCTCCGGGAGGGGGGGTTGGTGGGGGAGGGAGGGGTATGGCCGGTCCAGGGGGTATGGCCGGCCGAGGGGGAGGGGTATACCCCCTTACCCCCGGCCCATGTATGCTCAGGAATTGAAAATTCTACCTCCCCCCCTCCTCAGTCGAAATGCTAACCCATACAAGTACTACTTGCGGCTCCAGTACTAACGAACTGGCTCATAAATCACTAATTGTTAGACTTGACTAAAATTCGCTTGAAAAGCCTTTGGAAACCGAATTTGGCGTTTCCGCTGCTGATATTTAAGAGAAATCTGGGTTTTTGGAAGCCATTTTTGTCATTTTTTGCTTGTTTTTAGCTCTAAAACGCTATTTGGCAGCTTAAAATAGCGATTTTTAGCGTCCTTACTAGAGTGCGAACAATACCTAAAAACCCAATACCAATACCTGAGACCCCCAATACCCAATACTTGCGTAGCTGGGCCAATAATTTCATTTCAGTGGACAGGTACATTCTAGTTGTGTACACAAGTTTTTTGGCACTGCAATTAAAATTTTTAAGAAGCTGGTTGGGCCGCTGCCCAAGCAGGGCGAGAAAATTTTGAAAAATTAGCCTTTCAGAAAGCATTTAGAAGCCGTTTTAGGCGTAAAATTAGCAGAAATTAACAGTTTGGTACTTGATATTTCGTAATTCAGTCGTGTTTCTTACTTCCGGCGATTTTTTTCCTAACTCGGCCCGAAATTGTGTGCACCACCGCAATAGCCATGGGTACGGTGCTAGTACATTACGTTTTCTTTATTTACGGACATTTCTAATGTCACCACTTATATTTTAGATAAGAACAGAGAAATGAATTACTGGTGTAGCCCTTAGAAAAGCGTGCACTTTAGGAAATTCTACTAACGTTTTTAGGCCGTCCATAAACGACGACATTCCAGAGGGGGAGGGGGTCGGCTGAAATGCGACGATAGACGACACACCAGGAGGGATAGCAAAAAACAGTGTCGCTTTTTTTCGGGATTTTAGGGAACTTTGATTGTATTATTTTCAATTTAAGTACATTTGTCAAAGGTTTCTACAATGCAGAAAAGCTTCCCAGAGTGGTTGTAGGGATTTATTCTATTGATTGCGCAGCATGCTAACAAGAAAACATGACAGTTCTGTATGTACTGAACTTTTATCGGGGAGGGGGGAAACCCGAAAACGACGTCGTCTTAGGGGCGGGGTCCCCTAGAAACGACGCAAGGCGATTTTGGGGGAGGGGGCTCCGAAAAATCGGGATTTTGGAACGACGTCGTTTATGGACGGCTCCTTAACGCGAAAACAGCTTACTAAACCGATCATCGATCAACATTTTCGATTTTTTCAGATCAATTTTTCAGGTCAACATCCATTTTTCTCTATTTTTAATTATCCAATTTAGTATTGGGTATTGGGGGGTAAAAACCCCAATACCTGGAAAACACCCCAATACACCCAATACCCAATACCAGTTAGCACTCTAGTCCTTACTGAAAAAAACGTGCTAAAAACGCATTTCCATGCGTTTCGGAGCTTTTTTGAAATTTTGGACCCCCCTCTGGGCGAAACCCCCTCGCCCCCCCCCACCTGAGGAAAACCCTCTCCCCCCCCTCCCCCAGGTCGGCCCGGAGCTATATGCAGGAGAGAGGAGAGAGGAGAGAGAGGAGAGGAGAGAACAGAACAGACCTACCAATTTGCGCACCGATTCCGACCAAGTCTCACCGGGCAGCGGCGGTCTGTTCTCGAGTCGGCAGCCATAGAGTCTGCCAATCAGTTCGTTAAAGCCGTCCATCAGCGTTCCCACCGAGAAATAGGGCGCGTAAGCCAGTCGCGTAATACCGTAGGCGGAGCTGCGGTGTTGACCACTCAAGTAGCCAATGTCCTGAATGCCAAGCGGACCAGCGTTTGGCTCGGCGCGACGCAACACACCGTCCAGAATTGCAACTTCCTTCTCCACGGCCGGCCTCAGCCTCTGCAGAATTCCTTGCAAGAAATCCTCCACTTTGGAAGGCTCCGACAGCAGCATAGGCAGTTGGGCGCGCGCCGCGAAGCTGTCGTAGCCGGTCAGTCTGGCCAGTTGTTGTCGACAGTCGACCAAGTGGCGCAGGAGAGTCTCCTGAGACTGGCAGAACTGGTAGTACTGGCGGTAGGCCCAGCTGCGCACGTCGGAGAAGGGCGAGTAGCTGAGCGGATTGTCGAGACAGACCGAGCGGAAGGACTTGCCGGACGAGTCCAGGTGGCCGTGCACCTGCTCGGGCACTTGGTCCGATGCCACGTGTACCGGCTCGTCCGTACCGCGCATGAACTCAGCGCCGGTCTGGAAGATCTGCGCGCTTAGCTCGACGAATTTACGGCGCTGAAACAGTCCCACTATCAGCCAAGCAAAAGGGGTAGGCCGATTTCTCAAAGTAGAAAAATCTTGCCTATGGGCGTCTATTTAGTTTTGGCACTTTCAACAACAATTCTAATCTAAATAAACGCCGATGGGGGGCTATTTGGAAAGTACTGTAGATGGCACAGTTGTTAAAAAAATTTTATGCTTTTTTTAAAATTTAAAGAAAAAAATTTTTTTTTAAAAATCGTCTTAAATGGGTCCAGCATGCTAGTACAGATACTTACAACAAATTTTCCACTTTTGCACCTTAAGTCAGTTGAGAAACCTGTTCGAAAACGACAATACAGGTCTAAACACTGCCTGTAACTGCATAATTTCACCAAAAATTGTCTTTAGAGGCACTTCTAGGTGAATCCTAAGGAAGGATTTCTTACGCAGTCGCTGTTAGGCTCAATGCAAAAGAAGTATTTCGCAGGTTGCTGGATAAAATGTTGGCTGCTTCCAAAGAATTTACAAAAAATTGCATGTATGTACGTGAATTTTCCCACTTTTTCCCTTAATTTGCATATTGATTTTTCAAAAAAAATTTTTTTTTTGAGCCTTCAAAAAAAAAGCTTTTTTTTTAAAAAAAATAAAGTCTTTTTTTAAAATTTTTGACCCTAACAACTGTGGTAGATGGGCGGCTATTTGGAAAGTACTGTAGATGGGCGGCTATTTGAAACTGGCAACTGCTCTCTGGCTGAGCGCTGTCTGTCTGTTATTTGAATTTTTTGCACTTTTTTCGACAAAAAGTGATAATATCGTGTTTCTATACTGAAACTCAAGCTTCTAGCCCCGGTTTTTTAGGTTCATTAACCTATTTTTCATCATATTTTTATCTTTTCCAGAACAAAATGGTTTATCTGAATAACCGCCCATGGGCGTTTATTTTAAAAGCCACTATTGGGGGGGGGCGTTTATACAGTACCATCTTATTAGGTAGACATCGGACTTTCCGGCTAATTTAGCCTCAAACATAGCTAAAATCGAGTTTTACTGTGAAGGTGAGGGTAACGACAGTACCTTATCGTCTGGGAGATGAACGCCGGAGGACTCGAAATCATGTAGGAGCATTTTGATCACTCTCATATCCACTTCATCCAACGGAGAGTCAGTGTACTGCGAATTCTTTAGACACTCGTACAGCTGCTGATGCGTGTTCAGTCTGCAACTAATTAATCACACTTGCAATCAAGATTTTGAGGTTTGGGGACTGTGGTGGTGCCTCGTTCATAAGGTACCGGTACCATATATGGTGCCCCACGTTCATCCACTGTGATACCATATTATATCCCCTACCTTCGAATTTGTAACTGCACCGGTACCATATTATGGTACCACTTCATTCAAATCTCGTACATGGTAGTGGTACCATATACTTGTATGGTACCGGTACCCATGCACAAGGGTAGGGGTACCATATGGTACCACCACAGGCCACGAACGTAGGGGTACCATATATGGTGACGGTACCATAAACGACGGTAAGTGCCTGACTGTTATACCACTTCTACAGTACTTACCCTTCCACAAGTTCAGTGAAGTAAGTCATACTTTGCTCAGCCGCCCTTGTAATAACTTTGTCGGCATGCAGCATTCTAATACATTCTACCTTAAAACGGAATACAGTTAGCAGCTCTCTTACTAAAAAGTAAGCCGGTAAAAAGTAAGTACGGCATCGGCAGCAGAACAAATGACGTTGGACAAGTCGTCGAAAATCTCCACAACTTTCCGTTCTCGACCGGGCAGCAAAATCTCTTCGACCAACTGCTCACACGCCTCCCCAGCTTGCCGATTGAGCTGCATGAAGCCCTGGGGAGAACGCAGCAATGGGTTGTTGAATAAACCCTGCAAAGATCACACCCATCGCGCACAAAGCGATCTTTTACGCTCTCTAACTACAATTTCGTACGGCAAAACCTAGAGTGCTTTGAATAACAAAAACCCCAATACTTGACTGACTGACACCTACTTAATCCCATCACCCAATACTTCCTCAGATGGGTAAAAACGCATTTCAGCTCAGGCACACTTTGGATGATTAGAAATCGGCAAAAATTGCTTTTTTTGATTTTGGATGTGAAGAAAGAAAGTTAATTACCGGTGCACTGTTAAAATTATCACAAATTCTACTAAACATTAGAAATCGGCAAAAATTGCCTTTTTTAATTTTGGATGTTAAGAAAGAAAGTTAATTACCGGTGCACTGTTAAAACTATCACAAATTCTACTAATTTTTTGATTAGCATAAACAGCAGTTTTCAAATTTTATCCACATAAAAACGACCCAGGGTCACCCTACAACTAGGCATGCAATATCTTTAGCATTATTAGTTTACCGAAAACCGATCAAAACAACTCAAGTACAAAAAAAAGATTTTACAAAAACAGGCCAAAAACCCACCGGCTTTTCCACTGCAAAGGGCATTTTTTTTGGGTTTTTTAAGGTGAAACGGGTGATGAGGGGGGGCTGCTCGGCTTGCAAACGATCGCAGACAAACAGACGCCGACCGCATACTGACCAGCACACAATAACGGTTCTGATTAAAGAACACTGCAAATAACCTCAAACAGGTCGTTCTAACGCAGAAAAAGAACGCCAAACGAAACCAGATACATATTACAAGAGTTTACTAAATAAGCTTTAGCAGACAATTTAACAAGGAGCAGGGTAGTAATAATAAATAAAGTGAGGCTGTCAGGTAATCAAGAGACCTCTGCCCCGTCTGGCACCGGTGCCGCCCAGCCTATCCGACATGACGTTCAGTTTGCTGATCAACTGAAACGGACAGAGAAAAATGAGTGGAAGAGAAATGTTGTAAACAACCAGAACAGACCTGATTTATTGCGCCGCAGGTCTTGGTTAGAGATCCCAAAAACGCCATCAGTTTAATGTCACCACACAACTAAATTAAATCACACACTTACTACAGTCAGGCACTTAACGCCGTTTATGGTACCGACACCATATAAGCTTATATGGTGACGGTACCATAAACGGCGTTAAGTGCCTGACTGTACTACAGGCAAACTGGCAAACTGTCAGAAAAAAGAGTGAGTACGTTTCTGAATTCGCTCCTGAACGCGTCGCTGTCCACTACAGGCAGGCGATTGCATAAACTCGCCACTTCTCTCAGCACCTGGTCGTTGCAGGGCAGTTGGCCGGTCTGCACCGATTTCAGGTACTCCAGTATTAGCCGCAGACGATTGTAAAGCATCTTCACTGCTCCGTGTTGTGCGTACAACTGCTTAGTAGCTGCAATAACAGACAATCACTACCTTTCCAAAACACACCCTTCACACAATGACAGGGCAGGGGCCTGAACGAGGGCAAACCACTCAGACGCATACATGTAACAGAGGGTCCCGGCGCGGACCGCCCAAAACGACTTTTTCGACCCCATCCGCTTTTTCTGGCAAGTAATTTTCTTTCAGCAAATTTTTTACAATGTTTTAGAATTGCAAACACTAAAATTGCCAAAAAAACGCCTGTAAGACAGCACTTTTAACCTGTAGTCTAGCCCAAATTAGCGATTTTTGACAATTTTTAGTCCAAAATTGCGAATTTTTGCCAACCTAACATTTGGGTTCAGACCCCCGCCCCAATCGGCGGATGAGCTGTTACATGTATTATGCTCTGACGTACATATCCCTCACGGTCGATGCAAAATTTTCCGAGAAACCAATGGCAAAAGGAGTAGGCGAACCTTTTTAACTTCCTATCGACCAGCCTATACTCTTTCCTGAATTATGCGACTTATTAGGAATCACCGTCCTACCCCTCCCTCAAAACTAGCAGGTACCCCTCCATTTTTCCGGCACATGTATGGTCCTACCCCTCCCTGAAAACTAGCAGGTACCCCTCCATTTTTCCGGCACATGTATTGTCCAACCCCTTCCTGAAAACTAGCAGGTACCCCTCCATTTTTCCGGCACATGTATTGTCCAACCCCTTCCTGAAAACTAGCAGGTACCCCTCCATTTTTCCGGCACATGTATTGTCCAACCCCTTCCTGAAAACTAGCAGGTACCCCTCCATTTTTCCGGCACATGTATTGTCCAACCCCTTCCTGAAAACTAGCAGGTACCCCTCCATTTTTCCGGCACATGTATTGTCCAACCCCTTCCTGAAAACTAGCAGGTACCCCTCCATTTTTCCGGCACATGTATGGTCCTACCCCTCCCTGAAAACTAGCAGGTACCCCTCCATTTTTCCGGCACATGTATGGTCCTACCCCTCCCTCAAAACTAGCAGGTACCCCTCCATTTTTCCGGCACATGTATTGTCCTACCCCTCCCTGAAAACTAGCAGGTACCCCTCCATTTTTCCGGCACATGTATTGTCCTACCCCTTCCTGAAAACTAGCAGGTACCCCTCCATTTTTCCGGCACATGTATTGTCCTACCCCTTCCTGAAAACTAGCAGGTACCCCTCCATTTTTCCGGCACATGTATTGTCCTACCCCTTCCTGAAAACTAGCAGGTACCCCTCCATTTTTCCGGCACATGTATTGTCCTACCCCTCCCTGAAAACTAGCAGGTACCCCTCCATTTTTCCGGCACATGTATTGTCCTACCCCTTCCTGAAAACTAGCAGGCACCCCTCCATTTTTCCGGCACATGCGTAAGAGTAAAGCAGAAGGAAAGAGCAGTACCGGAGGAAATGGTTCCGGACGTGGAGGCAGTGATGCGAGCCACGTGGTCGACTCCGATCCGCTCGGCTTCCTCTGTTGCCAAGGTCCAATTCAACTCGACAAATTGCATCACCGCCTCGCCGTTGACAAGGTCTATTATCGACTCGAACACGTGAATGGGCAGCTGCAACGCATCCAACATCTTACCTCATACAGCTTAGTAGGGATTTCCGACCATACATACATACATGTAACAGGGGTCCGCCTCCACCTGACTTAGGCCAGACGCCCGAATGGGGAAACCCCTCCCCACCCACCGAGACGATTTTTCCGACCCCCTCCGATTTTTCTGGAAGTAATTTTTTGGGCAAATTTTTGCGATTTTTTGCAACTTCAGACACAAAAATTGCCAAAATCGCCTGTAAACCAGTACTTTTCAGCTGTATTTCAGTCCAAATTAGCGATTTTTTTACCATTTTTTGTTGAAAAAATTGCGGTTTTTAAAGCGTTTTTTTAGCTCTCCCAAAATTTGAGCTCAGACCCCCGGCCGGCGCCAGACCCCCAACCACCCTCCCCTTTTCGGCGGATGACCTGTTACACGTTAGGGATGCAAATGGTATCCGGTATTATTTGGTATTATTCGGTATTATTTGGTATTTTCTAGGTATTTGGTATTATTTGGTATTTGGTATTTTTTTATACCAAATAATACCAAATAGTTTAAATAACTAAACAGTTAGCTTTTAAGCGATAAATTTTGCATATTTTGCGACTGTATACCATGTCAGAGCTCTTCTTGTTCAGAATTTTCTCTTTATTTCTAATTTACTAAAAAGTTTAACAATGCAGATACGCAGAACAAGACGTCTCTTTACCGTTTCTGAGCAACAAAACAACAAAGACCAGTTTAGCTTATAACAACCATTCATGGAAAATTCTCAAAAAGTGGGAGGGGGCCCCATCAAACGACACAAGGCGATTTTAGGGGAAGGGGGGTCCGAAAAATCGGGATTTTGGAACGATGTCGTTTATGGGCTGCCCCTTTATCGAGACCGAGCCTAGACCGCAAACGTCACAACGTGCTTGCCCATTTCCCGAGTAAGTGAAAAACCATCAAATTCTGCTCGTTTTCTTTCTCGGCATGACTAGATTTCTTTTAGATGCAACAAAAACTCTTCCACTGAGGCAAAACTTATAGATTTTTGCTGAAAAAACCAAAAAGTATGACTTTGCGCTCATTCCAAACAGCTAGCGACCTGTTTATCAACTATTTGGAATTATTTGGTATTATTTGGTATTATTTGGTATAGAAAATACCATCTGGTATTTGGTATTTGGTATTTTTGATACCATTTGCATCCCTACACGTATCCACATCGTAGACGTAGATATCGAAAATCTTATTATCGACCGCTTTTCAGAGTCCATAGCAATATTTGTCATGGATACTTTAAAAAGTGAAAAAATCTGCTTTATACAACAATTTTTACGTAAAATCTCATTAAAAAAGTTTTGACAGCTAGAATATTGCGCGTCAAAACAGTAACAGCAAGTTTTAACGCCAGGGTATGCGCTCCAATTTGAAATAAAATAATAAATAATAATTAATAGAAAGCATTACACACATGCCTTTTCGGTCGACTTGGCAGCTGCATTGAGTTTAAGAAAAATTGGACTCTCGTTAATTTCACACATCTGAAATCAACAGCAACTCAGTTGAATATAGCTGTAGCCGGTCTAGTCTACCTGGCGGTGAATGTTGATGTCAGAGGGAGTGGGGGCATCGCCGCCGGTTGTGTACCAGCCCAAAAACTCGATCTCTGTGAACACTTCTTTATCTTAACAAAACCAGACTTTTCAACGAACTAGAACAGCAAAAAACGGTTAGTATGGTTGTATATACTGGTCAGTATGGTGGTCTGCAATACTCTGCGTATCATTCTTTCCAGTCTTTCGTAATATTATTGACCAATTTTACACGCACAGTCGAACGAACGCATTAGATACTCAATAACTGCACTCAGACAGGCCGGAGATGAGGGATGCTTTATTACCCCCTCGCAGGCCAAAACCCCTCGGACGGCCCATACTCCACCCTCGGTGTAAGGCGCTACCCCTCCCCCGAATATTTTGGCAAAAACAGGTAGAATGGCATACTGACCATACCACCCTCGCTGTCGCTGCCAATACCCCCCTTGAAAAAGCTATTTTATACGCTCCAACCCCCACCGACGAAAAACCAGACACTCTCCGGATATTTCCCCGGCTCCCATGACTGCACTATACATGGGCCGGGGGTAAGGCATACATGGGCCGGGGGGCAAGGGGTATACCCCCTCGGCCGGCCATACCCCCCCTCGGCCGCCCAAACATACTCCATACCCCCTCGCCGGCTAACCCCCCCACCCCCCTCCCGGAGGGAGAAATTTTCGCTTATTTAAGGCAAAATAGGCGTTTTTTGGCCTTTTTTCGGGGACCCTCCCCCCGAGGTCTTCCCCTCCTACCCCCTCCGGATTTTTCCGCCCATACGGGTAAGGGGGGTATACTCCTCCCCCTCGGTCGGCCATACCCCCTCCCCTTCCCGGAGGGAGGAAATTTTCGCTTATTTAAGGCAAAATAGGCGTTTTTTGGCCTTTTTTTGGGGGGCGAGACCCCCCCCCCCCCCGAGGTCTCAACCCCACCCCCTCCGGATTTTTCCGGCCCATGTATGGATCAAATTACTTAGATTAAGTGATTTCGCAAAGTTTGTACGTACACTGTGCTCTCCCGAATCTTAAAAAAGTCCTGGTCGATCACCAAATCCTTTTCTACTGTCATGTATAATCAAACAGTCGCATTGGGGCCTAGATGACGCCCGACCTGCTTGCCCAGCAGTGCTCCGACCACTAAAACAAAAACTACACCTTTTAATCAATCAATCAGCTGGAAGGAATCAAAGGCTCGAATTTAAAATCCTACTGGCACACAGACGTGGAAAGGGGTGGGGTGAGGGGTGGCCACACTCAAGCGTTGATCAAGCCCTCAGGCCGCAGCTACCCCCCAGGAAATTTTTAGTGTTTCCGATCAAATTAAAATTAAATAACAAAATTAAATTGTTTTGGCCAAAATCACAAAGTAAATAGCAATTTAATAACAAATTAAATTTCTCGCGATGACTGTCAAACAAATCAAAATTATATTAAATTTCAAAAAATTGGCCTAGAAATTTGATATAAATTTGACATGAATTTGATATAAATTTGCTTGGTTTTGTAGTTTGATTAACCAAAGTCTGGCTACAAAACAACAAGTTCAGTCCAAGATGACCTTGTTCATGCTTATAGCAAAAATATCAACTCATTAAAAGCTAATTTGTAGACCATTTGTCGCCATCTTAAGAAAGGTCAACTAATTTTTGACGGACACCACCCAGGTTTTGAGCTGTTTCGGGGAGGAATTTTTGTATTGATCTTAGCAAATTTGTATTTAATGCATATCAAATAACAAATTTGTATCAAATTAAATTCTCAGGAATTTGGGTACCAAGCAAACAAATAGCAAGTTATTTTCTTCTGAAGGCTGAGCAAGCAATTTAATAGTTATTTAATTTCAAAAATAAATTTGACTCCGGAAACACTAGAAATTTTTGAAACATTTTGTAGACAAAGTCACGATACAAGCTTAAATTTTTGTAAATAAGCTCAGAATAGCTTATCTTAACCACTTTCTAACGAAAAAATGAGCGAAAAACAACTTTATTTTACCACCCAGTCAACAGCCGCTACACACTTCAATCTACCCACGCAGCCCAAATGCTTGCCCATACACAGAAGCGTTCGACCGACCCACAGTACTTTTAAAAAAAGACGTCTGATAGAGAGCGTTGTACCTTGCGCATTTTTGCCCTGATTCTGAGCCTTAATTCTAGTCCAGTGCTCAGAGACATTCATAACGACCAGGGATGCAGAGCTACAGTAACCGAAGTCTGTCCCCGGCCGCCGCCATCACTGAACGATCGCTGTTCTCCACTTCCATTGCACTCAAACACTATAACTACGCTAAAAAAGCCACACAATAGAAAAGCAAATAAAAAGTTAGCGGGGGAACTGGAAAAAGCAGACAAAGGGACCTAATTTGGGTAGGAAAACTCTTGGCTTCTCATTTTTTATCAAGTGAAGAAAAAACTGGTGATAGAAATCGAATCTGTATGCCGAGTTTACTATTTTGTACGTTTCATCAAGCATGTAATGTATAAGAAAAGGATGTACCATTCCGTTCCGTCAAGTGGCAGAGCCTGCAACAAATTTTTCGGGAGGGTAACCGAATTTCGGTCGGGTTACCCCCTCCGAACAACTCTTAGGCGCCGTATTACAACCGAAGCAGATTTTGGCCGCTCATTGCTGCATCAACATTATTAAGAGTCAAGACCGCGTGCCACCCATCGTACCGGACTTAGATAAAATGGCTCTTCACAGTTCAGGTCCAGTCTGTGTACGTACACACGCCAACTGCGCTACGTTTCTCTTTGAAAACAATGCTGCCCAGTAAATATCCTAGGGACAGGATAGCCTACCCAACCCACGCGTATCCAGGGGTTCTTTTACATTTGGAAAACAGCCGCGCTGGAGCGTTTTCCAAAGCAAAAAATCGACACAGGATGAGCGATTTAGGTAGCTTCACGTTTGAAACATTAGGCTCAGGTAACTCAACTGTCAGAAAAATTTTCGACAGATTCCTGGTTTAGGCGTAGCTGGGGGAAAATCAGGGAAGGTCAGAAATGGACTATATATAAATTAGTTAACTTTCTTGTGACTATACGAGTCCTGAACGTGCTTATACTGATAGTGATGTGTCTCTTGGGGGTCCATTACTTTTATATTTGGTAAACAGGCCCTCCGGAGCGTGCCTCTAGCTACCTACTGATGTGTCTCTCCCAGGGGTATTTTTATATTTGGCAAAACAGTCCCTAAAGTGTGTTCTAGCTTAGTGTAGTGATCATTAGACTCGTCTGGCGAAGGACTTTCACCGATAAGTATAATATACATAACCGTATTGGACCATTTTGAAATTTTGCTGCAAAAAACAATCGATAATCAAACAATAGATCGATATAAACCATACATGTAACAGCTCCGGGCCGACCTGGGGGGAGGGGGGTAGGGGTTTTTTCCCCCAGGTGTGGGGCCGAGGGGGGTGTCGCCCAGGTGGGGGTCCCAAATTTCAAAAAGCTCCAAAACGCCTAGAAATGCGTTTTAGCACGTTTTTTTCAGTAAGGACGCTAAAAATCGCTATTTTAAGCTGCCAAATATGGTTTTAAAGCTAAAAAAACAAGCAAAAAATGACAAAAAGAGCTTCCAAAAACACCGATTTTTCTTAAATATCAGCAGTGGAAACGCCAAATTCGGTTTCCAAAGGCTTTCAAGTGAA
>JASANB010001482.1:0-128134 GCA_030248155.1 Sabatieria punctata
GACCCGCCCCGGTTTTATAAAATGTGGCTCTTAATATCTCAAACTGAAAATTTACATACTGTAGCAAGTTTATACATAGGTTCCTCCGGTCCTGTATGGATAGACCAAACTGGAGAAAGGTGGCCTGCTTTTCGGGTTAGCAATCTAAATTCAGAAGATGAAGTGTCAGTGGTTTATTCAATCAAAATCGACCCGCAGTTCATAAAAGGAGAAAGCATTTCACATTTTCGACTGGTTTGTTGATATTTTTTATTTTGTATGCTTATTGCTGTTCTGATCAAGAAAGTATCCGAAGAACAAGAAGCGATGTGGCGATTTGGCAGACTTCCAAGAGACACGCCCCTATGCGGATATCAAGAAGAGCTCTGCGACCAGACATGGACAATTGTAGCTGTTGTGGCTGTGATTGGCATACTTGTTGGCATTATTACCACCCATCTGATTATCCAGAAACGGTTTGTCTGACCGACCGTCCGCTTGACTGCCAGGGATGGATATTTTTCCGAACAAAACCTCGGCCTGGTTTTTTACAGTTTTTTCGGTTTTTCCGTTTTTTTAAATCGCAGAAAAAACTTCTGCTCAAGTTCTGAGTATGCTAGCATGGTTTTTATGATTCCTAACGCTTTCTAGCGCCTTCCTACATTTGTAAGTCTTTTCAGAACAGAAATACCCGTCTTACTACTGTTATTTTACTAAACCATAGTAAAACAAAAGTAATACTAGTGGTATTTTACTATTAGTAAAATAATAGTAAAAAGTAAAATTAAGAGCGAATAGTAAAATACAAATAAAATTAAATAAATAAAGATCGTGAATAGTAAAATGAAAATTTTACTACTATTTTACTAGTTTTTGGTGAATTCCAGCTAAATTTTTTATCAATTTTGCAATAAAATATGTGTGGGAGCACTTTTGTTAGTCGAATTTCACACATTTTGTCTCTAAAGTTCTTGAAAACCTCATATCATAAACAAATTTAGCACCTATTTAGCACCAACATAAATTATTCATAAGATCTTGGCATTGTTGATATTTTTTATTTTGTATAATTGTCCCTAATGAGCTAGTAAAATCGTAGTGAAATAGTAGTAAAATTATTAGTAAAACAAAAATTAGTAAAATTGGAGCTGTCTGGTAGTAATGCAAAAATAAAAATTAAATTGAAGAGCTGAATTTGTAGTAAATTTAGTAAATAGTAAAACAAAAATCCACTAGTAAGATAACAGCACGTCTTACATAGATATAAATCACGAAACAGGCATGAAATACGTAGTCCCTGACAGGCTCCATCCACAAACGCTATATGCAAATCTTTTTACAGCAGTTTGTCATTTGTTTTAAATTGTCAAATTTGGTATTTTTTGTTGTTTTCTAACAGTTTTGAGTCAGTCTAGCCTATTATACATCTCAAAAGTCCATTTTTAACTGAAAAATGACATAAAATTAGCTATTTATAGCTTGAGTTTTTTCCCGCGATTTATGTTTTTTCCGACCCTAGGAAAAACCCGTTTTTTTTCGAAAAAAAGCAGATAAAACACCGGAAAAATACACCATCACATCCCTGACTGCCATACAATTAGATCGCAACCATGGGAGCTAACTAATCAGTATAGACATTCTCAAGAGGGCCTGTTTTCCAAAATGAAAAGAAGCCTGAGGAGACATACATCAGTATAGGGCAGTCGTACAGCTCCCGGGGTTGCGACCTATCCATATGCGTTTGACTGATCGAGTAAAATGGTTGCAGGAAGAAAGCAGAACTGTTACGCATGGCATGGCGAGTGCCAAGAGAGTTTTTGCGAAAGCCAGGAATGTCTGCATCAGTATATACTGATCACAGTTCAGTGCAATTAAAGCAGATCAATTATTTTAGCGTCGAACTTTGAGCAGCAGAACGTCAGAAGCGGTGCAAGGCTCCGCAGTAGCTCTGTTCGATTCACAGTTGGTGTCGATTGGGTCTTTTCCTCAAACCAAACCGATTCAGTTCGATACCTCAGAACTGAAACTGCTGAACCAGGTGTGATGCAAACATATCGTGCACATTGAGTTCTTAAAAGTTTGTTGCTTTTAGCTTCATGCGCTTAGTCATGACAACTTGGCAACGTTTTTCGGTCTCTGTTTCAATGATCAAAATAGCACTGAATTTCAAGTGCTTTGGAAAGGAGAAATTCGCGGAACACTTGAGGTAAGCAGAAATTGCATATTGTGCTAAGCTTATTGTCACTGCTGCAGGACATTATTCAAGACACCGACTTTGAAATGGACCCAATTTTTCAACGCTCATTCATGAGTGATATTGTTAGGGTAGAATGAGCCAAATATCTATGTAGATTTATGTGAATATTGGTGCAGGGAATGGATTATCTGCACAGTCGACCTTACATTGAAGCACACGGAGGTTTGTGCTGTGCCTCTTGTCTGGTTACAAACTATTGGAGCATCAAGTTGAGCAAATTTGCGTTGAACGGATTGCTTACCAAATTGACAGAACAGAACATGATTGAATTTGAAGCTGAAAGGCGGCAAGGTTGACATAAAAATGTTATAAAAACAGGAAAACCGATGCCTAGATCACTGCTGCAGACAAAATTCATATGGCCCCAGAATTATTGAAAGAACGTGTTATGATTGGAAAGTTAAATCAGCCTGTCAAAGCTACGAAAGAAGGAGATGTCTACAGCTTAGGCACGATGCTCTATGTCATCTGTTTCCGACAGGAAGTTTATGATGGCAGCACTAACTTTGTTAATGGTAAGAAACATATCTATTGTAATTCAGAATTCTGAAGGTGCGAAAAGTTCTACCTAAAAGTGTTGTTATGACTACTAGTCATAGTCAAAGTTAACTCTTCTGCATACATGTAACAGGTCATCCGCCGATGGGGGAGGGGGGTTGGGGGGTCTTGCGCCAGCCGGGGGGATCTGAGCCAAAATTTTGGGAGGGGGTAGGGCACTAAAAACGCTGAAAAATCGAAAAAATCGCAATTTTTGGGCTAAAAATCGCCAAAAATCGCTAATTTGGGCTGAAATACAGCTAAAAAGTGCTGTTTTGGTGGCGATTTTGACAATTTTTGTGTCTATCTGAAATTGTGAAAAATTGCAAAAATTTGCTCAAAAATTTACTTGCCAGAAAAATCGGAGGGGGGGGGTCGGCGAAATCGTCTCGGGGGGCATCCGGGGGGGGGTCTGGCCTAAGTCGGGTGGGGGCAGACCCCCAGACCCCCCTGTTACATATATGCTCTTCTGTGATATCGCAGTCAACTGCACAGGTAGTCAAAGTAGCAGTTTGACTACCTTCGTCTCCGTAATACATAGTCAAACGAAGACCTAATAGTCAATCCGTTTGACTATAACTACGTTTTGTTGTAAGAGACAGGCTTTTCAAGCATATTTTACCGGTGTATGCTGCTCACAACATAATATTTTTACAAACTTGACACATTTTAAGAGCCGGTTTTTCTAAGGGTCGACTCTTCCCGGACAAATCTCAACTTTATGTCTCCGATTTGGCTAAAATTTTGTATTTTGGTATAATTTAACCTAAAAAGATGTTTTATCACCTTCCCGGTCGTTTTTGTGAGAGTCAATTTTTCGACCGAACCTCAGATCTCGGCTTATAACTCTGGAACCAGTGAACGTATAAACTTGCGGATTGCATATTTATAATCACATGAGCGTTCTCTTTCAAACGATACCCTACATGACCAAATTCCACACAAAAAATTTTTTTCGAACCCCTTCTGGGTCAAATTTGACCCCCCCATAGGTATTGACCCCCACTTTTTTATTTCATAAAAATGTAGCGCTATCTATTTACTTTTGATAGCACAAAAAAAATCGAGAAAAAAAATACACATCTAATTGAGTTTTTGGCCCTTGAAAGTTGTCAGGTCTAAAATTTGCCCAATAAAAGATTGCCTTGTAAAGAGCATATCTTTGTCAATTTTGAACCGAGTTTAGTGATTTTTTGCACACATATTGCACTGTGTCCCTGGCACATACTGCACAAATCTGACCTTGCTGGCTCTTGCTTGGCGCCAGTTCTACACTTCTTGGTCACATTTCAAAATACATTAGTTTACATAGCAAATAGAATTTCCTGATAATCTGCAATATCTTCCTGATAATTCGACAGTTGCGACTTTGTTACTGTCCTTTTTGCCGTCTTTTCACTAGGTACTTACTATGTACCTACAACTACTGTAGACATCTATCTGGCCTGTGTCAAGGTTCGGTAACGACATCTACAGACAGCATATTTGTGGTTTCGCTGACAGCATATATGACTGTTATGGGATAAGCTTAAGTTATAAATACAATGGTAAGAACAGTTGCAGTTTGTTGCTTAGTTGTACTTAAGAAAATTAACCTACATGAGTTCGTATTTAGAAAGAGGAGCAATAGCCACGCTAAAGTTTGTTGCTGCTGCATACAGCATGAACCCATGAGAGTGTTTAGAAACAAGTAATAGTCAGATTCAATTAGCTAAAGTGATGCAGCAAGCATGCAAGTTGTCTGGAAAGCCATGCACTGACTTTGTTGCTAGTGATCATGTTCACGGCAGCATTATAGCAGCATTTCAGGCTGGAAACTCAACCAGTCGCTTTCAACATAGCATGGAATTCCGTTGAATTGGTGGAAAGTTTAACAAACTGTTTGTTGATGCTCTGCTGAACACTGTATGGCCACCTCTGAAGAAGCAGTTATACCACACATCAATTGAATTTCCACTATATAGTATAACTTTCACTGGTCACTCATTTGGAGGTGCTCTAGCACTTATTGCATAATCTGCCTTTGCATTTACTATACCTGTATTGCAACAAAGAATTTCGCTCTACACCTATGGGCAGCCAAGCGTTGGTATTGGTAACTTTGAATTCGCAAAACAGTTCTTTCTCCATGTTCCTCATCAGACATGGGCTAGCATTTCGGCTGAGGGGGGTAGAATTTCCAATTCCTGAGGGGGGGCTGAGGGGGGGTAGGAGCGCCTGAGGGGGGGCTGAGGGGGGTGGTAAGCCAAAAAGTCCGATTTTTGGCTAAAATCAAGGTTTTTTGGCTGATTTTTCATTAAAATACGTTAAAATAAGCTATTCTGAAGTCATTTACACCTAATCCAGGCATATTTTTATCATAATTTTCTATACAAAATTCTTCCAAAAAATTCCTGAGCGGGGGTAGCGGCCGGCTGAGGGGGGGGGTAGGTCAGAGCCTGAAGGGGGGCTAACACCCCTCAGCCCCCCCTTTGCCCATGTCTGTTCCTCATGCTTGGCGTGTCGTGAAGGCCAATGATTTCATGGATAACTTTCCAGACTGCGATGGAAGTAACAGTTGTAGTATTTTCTGTGTTTGTCTATTAGAATGAAATTTTAGGTACAGCAGTTGAGTGCACAGCATCATCCACTGATGCTTACTATCACAGTGCTCTTGAAGTGAGTAACCTAAGTTAAGACTTGGTTGTGTATTTACTGCCTGGCTTTAGGTACAATATGCACATACTATGCCATTGACAGTGGAGTTATCTAAACCAGTTACTACTTATGAAATCTGCAACAGTTATCCTCTGTTTGAAGACCAAAAATGTTCAGTAAGCAAGACTACTAGTCCATGTTTGTCAATTATTGGTGCACCTGTAGCTTGTCTATTAGCTTGGTTCGGCTGGTGCTAGCATTGAAGAACAACAACAATAACAACTTTATACAACGCACATGTACGTACACCAGAGCAAGCCGGTGATAACCCAATAGGGTGACATGCGAGGTAAATCACTTAGCAAACCGGCCTTACTCTTATACTTTTGTGGCCAAAAACACTTTCAATCGATCTCAGTACAGCAGTTACATATTCAACTATAAGTTTATTGTTCGTACCCAGGCCAGTGACCAGAAGTGTCAATCAATACATACATTTTTCATCATACATTGTACATGTAACAGGTCATCCGCCAAAGGGGGAGGGGGGCTGGGGGGTCTGGCGCCGGCCGGGGGGGAGGGGTCTGAGCCAAAATTTTGGGAGGGGGTTGGGCACTAAAAACGCTCAAAAATCGAAAAAATCACAATTTTTGGGTAAAAACCGCTAATTTGGGCTGAAATACAGCTAAGAAGTGCTGTTTTACAGGCGATTTTGGCAAATTTTTGTGTATGAAATTGCAAAAAATAGCAAAAATTTGCTCAAAAAATTACTTGCCAGAAAAATCGGAGGGCGGGGGGTCGGAAAAATCTTATCGGAGGGGGCCATCCGGGGGGCTGGCCTAAGTCGAGTGGGGGCAGACCCCCAGACCCCCTGTTACATGTATGCTTTTGATGAACTTCAGGCAGCCATGTAGCATACTTTGGAGAAATAATTGAGCAAGCTTGCAGTCCAATTAATGCCAAGACTAAATTATTCATAAGCTGTCACAGTTGCCTACTGAAGAACCTCTGTGGAACGCCAAACTGTGTGTGGTTTTTTGCAAACTTTGCTTTGTAAACTTATCTTAAAATGTGACCAAGAAGCGTAGAACTGGCGCCAAGCAAGAGCCAGCAAGGTCAGATTTGTGCAGTATGTGTCAGGGACACAGTGCAATATGTGTGCAAAAAATCACTGAACTCGGTTTAAAATTGACAAAGATATGCTCTTTACAAGGCAATCTTTTATTGGGCAAATTTTCGACCTGACAACTTTCAAGGCCCAAAAACTCAATTAGATGTGTATTTTTTTTCTCGATTTTTTTTGTGCTATCAAAAGTAAATAGATAGCGCTACATTTTTATGAAATAAAAAAGTGGGGGTCAATACCTTTGGGGGGGTCAAATTTGACCCTGAAGGGGTTCGAAAAAAAATTTTTGTGTGGAATTTGGTCATGTAGGGTATCGTTTGAAAGAGAACGCTCATGTGATTATAAATATGCAATCCGCAAGTTTATACGTTCACTGGTTCCAGAGTTATAAGCCGAGATCTGAGGTTCGGTCGAAAAATTGACTCTCACAAAAACGACCGGGAAGGTGATAAAACACCTTTTTAGGTTAAATTATACCAAAATACAAAATTTTAGCCAAATCGGAGACATAAAGTTGAGATTTGTCCGGAGGTTAAGGAGCAAAAGTCGATTCCTAGAAAAACCGGCTCTTAAGCACTATAGAACACCAAACCACCTTTTCTCTAAAATTGTGAAACATTGAAGTGTCAGGCAGTGAATCTCTGGCTCAACCTTTGACGATCGCCACATCAGAATTAAAATTATAACATACAGTAGAATACACTTTTTTACAATATAGTCAAATTTGACTAGTCTTGTTTGTATTGATTGCACTCAAACCCGCGGTAGTCAAAGTCATAATCAAACGGAAATTATGGTATTGTAAACACTAGTTTCACCGTGTATACCTGACACCAGAACAAAACAATAGCACTATTTCTAAAATATCGAAACGAATTGTGAAGAATATCTATGTACAGAACGTCAGTGTTGCAGAAAGTCTTGAACAACTAAGCAACCCAGAGCGTCAGTTTCTGCCTAAGGTGAACTACCCGAAAGATTCAGATCGTCAAATGATGGCCATAATACAAACATGCCTACTGATGAACCCAGAAGAGAGGCCAGGCGTCAGAGATGTTTATAGAAATCTTCAAGCAACTTTGAACAGGCATTGATTTTACTTACTGCACAGCTACAAGTGAGTGTTGCGTCTTGTAGAGACAAAAATGTGGTCGACCACCTGAACTCTATGATGGACAAGTATGCCGAAAACCTCGAAAAGCTGGTGCATGAAAGAACTGAACTGCTAGAGGAAGCTCAGCGAAGAGCTGACCAATTGCTCTATGAACTACTGCCAAGGTATACTGATAGAGTATTTGATTTAAACATCAAAATTACTTAGCTATCAAGGTCAGTGGCAGACCAACTGAAAAACGGTGAGTATGTGGAGCCAAAAATGTTTCCTACAGCCACCGTGTACTTCAACGATATTGTCAACTTCACTGGTCTTACCACCGGCAGTTCACCCATTCAAACTGTCACCATGCTAAATCAGCTCTTCTCTCAGTTTGACCATCTGATTGAAAATAGAGATGTGTACAAGGTAGCCAAGCAAATGAACGCAAATGAATGAACGAACCAACAAACGAACAAATAATTAACAAACGAATGAACGAACAAATGAATGAATAAACGAATGAATGAACAAACGAATGAACGAGTGAACTAACGGACAAACAATCGAAACAAACAAACGAATGAACAAACAGGTGAATGAATGAATGAATGAACAAATGAACAAATGAATAACCAAATGACCGAATGAATGAGTGAATGAATGAATGAATGAATGAATGAATGAATGAATGAATGAATGAATGAATGAATGAATGTACATTATTTAGGTAGAAACAGCTGGTGACTCATACATGTGCGTTTCGGGAGTACCTAATCCAAATGGAGAAAAGCACGCGACAGAAATTGCTACAATGGCTCTGGAAATACAACAAGTACAGTTGGTTTTCTTGCCCAGGTGAAAACAAAAATTCAGGCAGTGCGAGCTTTTGAAATCCCACACAAACCTGGAGTATTTCTTGAGATCCGCTCTGGTTTTCACTCCGGTCCTGTCGCTGCTGGAGTGATTGGTCTCAAAACGCCAAGATACTGTCTGTTTGGAGATACGGTAGCTTTTACCTATTATTGCGCGAAAAACATTGAACGATTTGATAAGATTAACAGGTAAATACAGCAGCTCGCATGGAGAGCACTGGGGAATCAATGAGAATTCAGATCAGTGAGGAAAGTGATGAGCTCTTGAAAAACGGAAATCGGTTCGTGACGGTTCCTAGAGGAGAGGTTAGAGTGAAAGGAAAGGGAATACTTAAAACTTATTGGCTGCAGTTCAGAGCTTAATTTTCATTATTCTAAGACATTTCAGTTGTTGTTGTTTCTGTGTTATATGATCATTACAATATCGTATGCCACCAAGCACTGTACTATTGTAGTGTAATGAAAGTAAGCCATTCCAGTGTTGATGTATGAGTTGTGTACCCAAAATGTGTGCATTGCATTCCTAAAAATGTTTTATTCCCTTTGCTTTATACAAACAAAACATGAGCAAGTGGGAAGACAAAATACAGGGTCCGCCAAAAAAACAACCCCGCAGATTGTTTACTGTACGTAGCAACAGCAAATCTCAACTGATTTCAATGAATCTTATTTTAAATGAAAGACAAATATTCATTAAATTTAAGATACCTGCTTAGTTTTTGAGATATTTGCCTTCGAAGTCAAAACCGACATTTTGGCAATGAACAGTAATGATTAAAAACAACGCAGCAGATTTTTTACTTTTGCAACCACAAATCTCAACCGATTTTCAAGGAAAGATTGATAAATTCTTGAAAGATTAGTGAACTTTTTGTTAAGATACTCGGCTTAGTTCTTGAGATATTTCCGCTCAAATTTCGAAACTGATTTTCGCAAAGAACAAAGGACTTATCGCGCTAGCAGACTATATGACGCACACTCCCAATTGAGCCGGAATTTCGATAAATTTCGTAATTTTTGGAGAATATCTCGCTTATCTGGTATGTTCCGGAAGCACTGTGTGCAGCGTCTGAAAGGCAAGTGTCTGGGCTATCCAACCATGTGCACACCTTTTCTGTATCTAAAGAAACGAGTGAATGGCGATCGTTTCAGCAAATGTCCAAAAAAGTCCCAAAAAGTGACTACCCCCCAAATTTGAGGGGGTGTAGCTCCGGTTCTAGAGGGTAACTGATGTTTGAACATGCACCGTTGGTGTCCGTTTGACATCTATTTTAACATAATTGGATACCAGCCAGATCCGTGAAAAAAAAGTTGCTTGAACATCCTAAGTTGACTTTCTTACAAAATGCGTGTTAAGTTTGAGTTTTGAAATCAGGAATGCAAAATCATAGTGAGGAAATTTTAATTACACATTATTATGAAGTGAAACCGATTAATGCTAATCGATTACATAGATACAGCAAATAATATTCGTTCAAAAAGCAGTACTATTTTTCAATGAACAATCGAAGTTTTCTGGTTGTCTCAGCTGAACCAAGAGAACAAGGTATGTGACTATGACCGAAATTGTCTAAAGGTGAGCGAAAACTCATTCAACAGACTGCACAAGTCAAACTAATACCGAGAAAATCAGTGATTTAGTGATTAGAACGAAACCCCATATGGAAATTCCCAAGTTGTCCGGAGTCAACTTCTCGCAAAAAGCGGTGATCAAACGATAACTCTGTAAAATGAACAAAATCCTTTCGCGATTAAACAGTAGATTTGAGTACCTCTGGTTTGTCAATCGTCCATAATGATTTCTCATTGTAAAGTAAAGATCGAGGTTTGTTGGCCTAAGACAGTAAAATAAAATATGCACTGTACTGTAGTATCAAAGTGCAAAGCATAAAAATGAGTATGAAGAAATTACCTGTTCATGAATGTAAGAGGGCAGAAAAGTGGCTGCTGCGACTTGAACACTAGCCACAGAAGCCACTACGCATCCGACAGAAAATATAAAAGCAGTGCGGTAGTCAACGCTCATCGTGGCAATCAGATACAGTTGCAACACCAACAGTGGCACGTTGCACACCACCTTGACGAAAATATATTTGTCAAATACCTCATTCATATAACCAATCACGTCACACATTTGCGCATGCTCGTGAAAATACTTCTCAACCACAATGCCATCTGAAAATGCTGTAGATGGACTAGGATCCTGACAGACAAAGACAGAGACAGAGTATGAGACAGAGACGGATGAACGGACGGGCGGTACCTGTCATTAGCTTCATATCTCTTTTTAGTCTGTTGTTGTAGTCTAGAAGGAGGCAGTACATGCAATAGCAACAGCCCATATACAGAAGTGTGACGGTGAACCAACAAAACTGAACCCAAAAGGCAGATGCTGTCCATATCAGAAACAAAACTGTGGAGTTGGCCATTTTTGCCACTTCTTCTTGAAACTCACTCACCTTTGAGTGCTCTTGCTGAGAGGTGTACTCATTTTCTATCACTCCTACATATGTAGCAAACTTTCATGTATATTGTACGTGTTATTTATTAAGTAATCAGAAAATTTCGATCTACCTAGAATGCCAAACAACCCGGCCAGCAAAAGCATCGCAATTTGCTGAATGCAAATTTTGATTTTGAACGTCGGTTTATCGCAGGCCCTAGCTCCATTGCACTTGTGCATCAGTGCAAACAGTTTATGCAGTTTGCCACTGAGTTGCCAGTAAACCGCAAAGGCAACTCCAATCAAAGATTCCAGGAATAACACATTTACCACCAAAGCTATCGCAACTGTGGGGTGCTGAACTGGACCAGAGGACCATTCCGTTGTACTAACGATCACAACTAACATGGAAACGACGGGTAGGGTCAGAGCTACGATGACCAGAAGGCGCAAGCACTCTGTTACACAGTCTGATCGGGTTTGAAGCTCAGAAAGGGGCCTAAAGTAAAGAAATGAGCATTTGAAGATGCAGAATACTGGAGACAAACGCCGATAAATGGGGGAGTAGCGCACCGGGTCCATGTTTAATTTGAGACTGAAGTGGTCGATATTGCTAAGCTGTGATACGGCCTGCAACCGAACACTTACTGCAATGACTTTCAATGCAATCAATTGAAAGCACTCCCAAAAAACCTAATTTCTGGGCGGCTAGAGTACATACTGTATTATATGTTGAGAAACCAAGCTGAAGCTGCTTGTTCGTCTTTTGAGGGCCCGTTGCATGCATGCATAAAACCCGGCTCATTCCCCACCCCACAACTTTTACCTTGTTTTCTTAATTCAAATGCTAAGTCTAACCCTGAAACTACAGTAAGCTTAAAGCCTAAACCTGCAGCCTAAGCTTGATGAAGGCCAACAGTTAAAACGAAGGTGGGTGGGTGGTGGGGGTGTTATGGTGTTATGGTATGATTATGGATCTGTAAAAACTCAGCGTGTGACGGAAGTACGTAAAGCTACAAACGCGTCCAGAAGCTGTTAGGAAGCTTTCTGGTGTGTTTTATGCCACAAAAACAATTTTTGCAACTACCCACATAAAGGACACTGATATGTACAATTGTATGTATTTATACATACAAAGAATACATTTGCCGACCATGTGTTGTTATGGCGAAAATAGGAGACACCAACACAGTTTCAGAGGAAATAACTTCAGAATAATTGGATGTATTTATAGAAAAGATCTATGCATCAACCCAGTGGCGTACCCGGGGGTGTAGGGTGTGCACACACCCCTTTGCGGTGGGGGTAGGATAGGAAAAATTAGACAAAAATAAGAGAAATGAATTAGTTATGTACTAAAACTGTCTATTTTGTGCTCCGAATACCTTTTAAACGCGTTTTCGAAGGCTAATATTGTGAAGGGCAGAAGCCCAACCAGGCCACTTTAAACTAATTAAGAGCCAATGTCTGAGTCAGGCAACCCTTCCTTGACACAAAAATAGGTCGACCTCTCCGATTTCGCTGAAAATTGCCACAAATGATGTACGTTGGGGGAGACTAACCTGCACCAACTATGAGCTCCCAACTCCCCCTAATATGCAAATTGCAAGGGGTCAAAGGTCAAATTTGGGGAACTTTTTTCAAACGCGCATAAAAAACGCAGCTCTTAACGTAGGCCCTTCGTTCTTACTTTATTTTATAGAGCTTGACAATGGCTTTCAAATGAGCTATAGAAGGTTCTTCTAGCTATTGCATATTAAAAGTTATGGCGGGATTTTGTACTATACCTACTTTATTGCCGACTTATTAGCTCTGTGTTAGGACGTTATTTCCCGTCACGTGTTTCTGTTGTGTTTATTTTAATTCTGTTCTCTCTGGCGATGAGCCAATATTACTACGCGTGTTTTAGAGCTCGGGCGCAAGGCCTGGCTCAGTTGTTGTTTCGCTGCCTACACTAATTGCAGTCGACTACCGTTCTGGCCGAGTGCCAAGATAAACGTGTCTGATCTGTGAATGTGTCTTGTGGCAAAAGCGACAACCAGCTAGGACCGTCAGGTTCCTTATCTTTATTCCGTTATTACCGGTATTTCTAGTAATTATTAATACTTCGGTAATCACTGCCCCGGGTGGCGTAATCATTTCTATCATTCTCTCGGATTTCCTTCTTTTCGTAGTCTTGTGTCCTGTGTTGTTCGCGTCTAATTCTGATTCCAGAGTGCTGTAGTTGTGAAATCCATGTCTAGCCCTGATCATTTTTTATAAATTTTGATGTCCTGATTTTCAGTTTTTTGGAAATTTTAATATATTGAAGGTACGGGCCACTAAATGTTTTTCTTGATTCGGATAGAGCATCGCAATAGCTTTATTTTGGTATATTAAACTATGAATTTGAGGTGTCCGGGCCTTTTCTCTATTCAGTTGAAGGTGGGGGTGCGCATCCTTTGAGCAACAGATAAGTGTAAAAATCTTTTTTGTGCATCCCAGAAGAGTGCCTATTGTTTGATATGATGTATCACGATGAGACCGTTTCTTTAAGCTGTTTGGGGGAAACTAACCTGCACCAACTATGAGCCCCCAACTCCCCTTAATATGCAAATTGCAAGGGGTCAAAGATCAAAATTGGGGAACCTTTTTCAAACGCGCATAATAAAGCAGCTCTTAACGTAGGCACTTCGTTCTTACTTTATTTTATAGAGCTTGACACTGGCTTTCAAGCGAGCTATAGAAGGTTCTTCTAGCTATTGCATATTAAAAGTTATGGCGGGATTTTTAAAAATATTGATGTCCTGACTTTCAGTTTTTCGGAAATTTTAATATATTGAAGGTCTGGGCCACTAAATGTTTTTCTTGATTCGGATAGGGCATCGCAATAGCTTTATTTTGGTATATTAAAGTATGAATTTGAGGTGTCCGGGCCTTTTCTCTATTCAGTTGAAGGTGGGGGTGCGCTTGCTTTGAGCAACAGATACGTGTAAAAAATCTGTTTCTGCATCCTAGAAGAGTGCCTATTGTTTGATATGATGTATCACGATGAGACCGTTTCTTTAAGCTGTTTGGGGGAAACTAACCTGCACCAACTATGAGCCCCCCAACTCCCCTAATATGCAAATTGCAAGGGGTCAAAGATCAAAATTGGGGAACCTTTTTCAAACGCGCATAAAAACGCAGCTATTAACGTAGGCACTTCGTTCTTACTTTATTTTATAGAGCTTGACACTGGCTTTGAAACTATGAATTTGAGGTGTCCGGGCCTTTTCTCTATTCAGTTGAAGGTGGGGGTGCGCATGCTTTGACAACAGATACGTGTAAAAATGTTTTGAACAACGGTGTTCGTAGGAGAGTACCGATTGTTTGACATGATGTAAATTTTGACTTTGTAAATTTCAAATGAGCTATAGAAGGTTCTTCTAGCTATTGCATATTAAAAGTTATGGCGGGATTTTGTACTATACCTACTTTATTGCCGACTTATTAGCTCTGTGTTAGGACGTTATTTCCCGTCACGTGTTTCTGTTGTGTTTATTTTAATTCTGTTCTCTCTGGCGATGAGCCAATATTACTACGCGTGTTTTAGAGCTCGGGCGCAAGGCCTGGCTCAGTTGTTGTTTCGCTGCCTACACTAATTGCAGTCGACTACCGTTCTGGCCGAGTGCCAAGATAAACGTGTCTGATCTGTGAATGTGTCTTGTGGCAAAAGCGACAACCAGCTAGGACCGTCAGGTTCCTTATCTTTATTCCGTTATTACCGGTATTTCTAGTAATTATTAATACTTCGGTAATCACTGCCCCGGGTGGCGTAATCATTTCTATCATTCTCTCGGATTTCCTTCTTTTCGTAGTCTTGTGTCCTGTGTTGTTCGCGTCTAATTCTGATTCCAGAGTGCTGTAGTTGTGAAATCCAGGTCTAGCCCTGATCAGTGGAGGCAGTCCACCGAGATGAGTCGGAAACAAAAACAGAAGAAGAAAGCTAAGTGGCAGAACGCTCAGTCGCAAGAAGCGTTGAATCTGGCACCTGAGATCGAAGAAGACTTGCTCACGACTGAAGTGCCCGGCACAGAAAGCCCGCCACCTCTCAGCAGAAAGCAGTCAAAAATGATCAATAAGATGTCAGTGGCCGCGTTGCGACAAGCTTTGGAGTCCCGGATGCTTTCCACTCTGTCGTCTACCGACCAGTCTACTAAAGTGGAAGATCAACCTACTGGTGAGAGTGTTACCTTGGCGCAAAGCACAGAAGACACCGACCAAACTGAAGAGGTTCCGAATTTTGTTGATCCTCATCTTCTTTCTTCTACGATTGGGCCCGTAACGCGCCGTGCCAGTACACTGGCACGGGCGAAAGAGGGCGCTGAGTGTCGTGTCACTGGACTGGCACGACCGGATGACGCTAGTACTGGTGCTACTGAAGAAGTGGTACGACAGGATAGCAACGAGAGTTGTGCCGATGGATTGGCACAACCGGACGACTTCACTGAACGACAGTCTTTGGAGAGGCAGGCTGTCTTCACCGCCAATACCGAAACACAACTGCTACAACGAATCACTACGCATGTCAACAAATCGGTAGGAGTGTACGTCGACCAACAGGTGCAACAATTGAAGGGTGCGCAAGACGAATTGAAAGGTGTGCAGAATCAACTCCATGCCGAATTAGACCAAGTAGCAGGACAAGTGACGCACGTTGTTGAAGACGTAGAGGAAATGCGGCACCAAGTGGTTCAGGTCGAAATCAGTCTTACCCATGCTAGAGAGGAGGTGATTCAGGTTGAAACCGAGCTGGGTCAGAAGATCACCCAAGAAATTGATGGTGTTAAAGGTGAAGTTCGGGCTGAAATTGGTGGTATCAGAAGTGAAATTAGCGGTGTCAGAAGTGAAATTGGTGGTGTCAAGGACGAGGTGCGTAACGAAATTGGTAGTGTTAAGGAAGAAGTCAGCAGTGTTAAGGAAGAAGTCAGCAACAGCAATAACAAACTTGGTCAAGTGATGAAGAGTGAAATTAGTCAGGTGCTGACGATGGTTAATAAATTGGTCAAATCTACTCCTGATTTGCCGACCACCAATTCAGAAGACAATGAGGTAGACGAGAGTGCAGCACCGCGCTTTCATCGCTCCATCTATTATCGGTCGAAACGAACAACGGAACCGGACCAGCAGGACGAAACACCCATTATGGGCATGGGTGCTACCAGTAGTCCTGAGGAACAACAAAAGAAATTTGAAAAAGAACAACGAGCGGCCTTGGCTATTACTCACTCGAAAGAAACACATCAAGTTAGAGCCGCGCTGCTGTTTCGAGGTACCTTGCAAGAGCAGATCAAAGGTACAACCATTCAATTCAAATCCAAATTTGGTTTGAACATGCCTTCACCGCCGGTTGTCGAAACTCCCGATAGCAGAAGAAATGCGTTGAGCAGTCGAGTCAGAACACTTCCGCAGTGGGAGGAAGACATTCAGGTGTTGAAAACTTGGCACGTTGATTTGCTAAAAGAACAAGAGGTGCTTAAACAGCATCTAGACAAACTGAGTCAAGCGGTGGTCAACCAAGGGACTACAACCGCACCTGTCACGTCGCCTAATTTTGAGCAAGAGTGTCTACCTAAAGTGTACGACGGCGCTCCGCCCGGCAGTGTACGTATTTTATCGTCACAACAACCCGTCCCGGACGAAGACATGACGGTGGTATGTACGGTGTCTGAACTGGCTCGTGACCAGACTGAACAATTATCTACCAAGACGTTACGACTACAAACATTAGCGCAGCAAGCTAAAGAAGTGGTTCAGCAAATTCCAGTTCGAGTTTCTGCTGCCGGCATGATGCAACTTCGTGATCGGTGTCTAGCAAGAATTGATTCAATTTTCTTGCCGGATAATGTCATGCCGTATGACACTTTGGCCGATCTGCAGAGTCGAATGCAAATAGAAGTGGATGTGTACCGGAAGAAAGCACAAGAATCTGTCTTCAGTGGTTCCGCCGACAGAAGAGCTCATTTGGTGGACCCGGTACAAAGACCACCTGTGTTGGAAGCAGGTCTTCTATTGAACCCTTCCAAGTGTTCATTCTGCAAAACAGAAGTGCTATTCTTGGGCTTTCGCATCAGCGCTGAGGGCATCACTACTGATCCAACAAAGATTGCCAAAGTCAGAGATTGGCCAGTACCAACCAATATCTCGCAACTGCGCAGCTTTACCGGTTTCTGCAGTTACTTCCGCCGCTTCATCAAAGGTTTCGCCCACATCGCAGCACCTTTGAACAAGCTTACCAAGAAAGAAGTAGAATGGCAATGGGGGTCCGAGCAGCAAGCTGCTATGGATAAATTGATCGAGCTTTTGATCAATTCTCCCCTTCTACATTGCCCGAATTTCGACAAGCCATTTATCATCGAGAGTGACGCCTCTGGACAGGCGATCGCTGCTATTTTGGCGCAAGAAGACGTGCAGGGTCACCGACACCCAATTGCGTATGCCAGTCGCACTTTACGACCAGCAGAGAAAAACTTCAGCACTACCGACAAAGAATGTCTGGCACTCATTTATGGTCTGGAACAGTTCCGTGTTTACGTGTATCGGCACCCGGTGACCATTATCACGGACCACAATGCGCTCAGTTCCTTGAAGGAGAAGAACTTGATTGGTCGACCTGCACGTTGGGCGTTGTTGATCCAAGATATCGCTCCCAACATCATCTACCGTCCGGGACGTTCTAACGCAGCGGCTGACGCACTCAGCCGTATGCCACACGAACGCTTACACCAGCGCAACATCCACGCTATCTCGGACGTCAGTTTGTCTCAGGGACTCCCTTATCACCATTTTCTGCCACACCCGGTTCCCGTGGACGACGAAACTGTCATCAATTCGGTGCATCTGGAGGACCAGATGTCCCAGAAGGGGGCCAGTGACAGCACTCCTGAAAATTCTGATCCGATCTTTTGGACAGGAGTGGACGAACTAGAAGAACTGGACGTCTTGACACAACGTGGAAGCAAAAATGTCAGATGTTCCTGCATCTATCCACAGTGCGCACTCAATGCCAGTGAGGTAGAGGAGCGAGTCGAGACAACCAAACTGTCAGAAGACATCTGTGAGTTGGCCAGAAGACACCAAGTAATGGACGACCAATGTTCGGCAATGTTGAATTTTAAGAAGACTCAGTTGCTGCCTGAAAATCAAGAGCTAGCTGACTGGGTACAGGCTGAACAAACCAAGTTCGTGGTTGTGGGAGACCTGTTATGGTTCGTGCCGAGAGGATCAGGAGGAGTAGAAGAGGCCATGCAACAACTGTGCCTGTACGTACCAACGGCTCTTCGACCGCGACTCTTGTACAACCACCATGGTGCTCCAACCTCGGGCCATTTTGGAAAGAACAAAGCGTACAACAGAATGAGGAGGTTCTACTACTGGCCGAATATGAAACAAGAAGTCTACGAACAAGTGAACTCCTGTCGGCAGTGTGCAGCCAGAAGGGGGCAGGAAATTCGCGCAAATCCTCCCATGGGACAGATGCCCATGCCGACAGAAGCATTCGAACGAGTTTACGTGGATCTGCTACAGCTGAACCGTTCAGATGCAGGTCACACTTATGTGCTAGTGGCAATTGACGCGTTAACCAAGTTCGCCATGGCAGCAGCTTTGCCAGACAAGAGAGGGGCTACTGTAGCTACGGCTCTGGCTCAAGAAATGTTTACCAAGTATGGATTCCCAGTGGAGATGGTCACAGACAATGGGACAGAGTTCTGCAATGCCTCAGTGAAAAAGCTGCTTACCACCTTCAACGTCAGACACCGATTGGTGTTACCCTACCATCCTCACTCCTGTGGTCTGGTAGAGAAGCTGAACGGAACGTTGGCGAACATGCTCTCAAAATTAGTGAACAAGAAGGCCACTAACTGGGATCGGCACTTACCTTTCATTGTATTTGCCTACAACGTGACTCCTCACAGCGCTACTGACGTGGCTCCGGCCGAGCTAGTGCTAAGTCACAATCCCAGACTACCGTCCAAGGTACCCGGTTCAAATATCTCTCCATATTCATGGATGGGTACAGACCAGTCACAAGCTGAGCAACGCCAAGCCAATGCAATGCTGCATGCCCGTTACGCTCTGCGAAAAGCGATGGACCGAAACAAGAAGAGGTTTGACAAGTACCACGAGACAAAAGATTCACCTCTATCGGTCGGAGACAGAGTGATGAGGCACAATCCTGCCATCAAGACGATGAAATTGGCGCTACAGTTCACGGGACCGTTCGAAATTGTGTCACTCCATGGTTTGTGCGCAATCGTAGTGCCAGTTGGAGAGCCAAATGCGTCACCCAAGCGTATCCACCTGTCTCAGTTGTCCAGATGCTACCCAGAATTATCGGATCAAGTCTTTTTGGGCAAAGAATCCGCAGAGCAGCTCAGCCGAACACCCCCTGAATTACCGTCAGTCCCAGAAGATCCAGCTGATGTGCAATACGCAGACGACCAATTTGAGGACTAAGTTAATACGTTATTGTACATATGGTGTTGTGTTAGTATGGGTTTCTCTACTTGCTGTTTTGTTTTCTCTTACTAACCTGTACTGTACCGATGCATGGTATCTCTCTGTTAATGCTTATATTGTTTCTATTGGTGCATTGGATTGTGTATGGAGAGGCTTCTGTTTTGTTATTATTGTTTGCTTGTTTCTCGGCCATGTAATTGTAACTTGTGTAAGATGCGATTGTGCCCTTCTGTTTTAGTCAGAGCTTGAAAATGTTCGCTGGGTCGTCCCTACCATTAGCAGGAGGACTGGAGCAATAGAATCTGGAACGTGGAGCCAAAGTGGCGACAGAGGTGGCTCGACCAGTCGAAAGAACAGTCGTCAGCTTCGCCTCAATCTCTACCCACTGCTCCGAGACTACGCGGAATCACCTATCACCGTGCCAGGAGGCCCGGTCCAAGAAGGGGGCCCTGTACTATACCTACTTTATTGCCGACTTATTAGCTCTGTGTTAGGACGTTATTTCCCGTCACGTGTTTCTGTTGTGTTTATTTTAATTCTGTTCTCTCTGGCGATGAGCCAATATTACTACGCGTGTTTTAGAGCTCGGGCGCAAGGCCTGGCTCAGTTGTTGTTTCGCTGCCTACACTAATTGCAGTCGACTACCGTTCTGGCCGAGTGCCAAGATAAACGTGTCTGATCTGTGAATGTGTCTTGTGGCAAAAGCGACAACCAGCTAGGACCGTCAGGTTCCTTATCTTTATTCCGTTATTACCGGTATTTCTAGTAATTATTAATACTTCGGTAATCACTGCCCCGGGTGGCGTAATCATTTCTATCATTCTCTCGGATTTCCTTCTTTTCGTAGTCTTGTGTCCTGTGTTGTTCGCGTCTAATTCTGATTCCAGAGTGCTGTAGTTGTGAAATCCATGTCTAGCCCTGATCATTTTTTATAAATTTTGATGTCCTGATTTTCAGTTTTTTGGAAATTTTAATATATTGAAGGTACGGGCCACTAAATGTTTTTCTTGATTCGGATAGAGCATCGCAATAGCTTTATTTTGGTATATTAAACTATGAATTTGAGGTGTCCGGGCCTTTTCTCTATTCAGTTGAAGGTGGGGGTGCGCATCCTTTGAGCAACAGATAAGTGTAAAAATCTTTTTTGTGCATCCCAGAAGAGTGCCTATTGTTTGATATGATGTATCACGATGAGACCGTTTCTTTAAGCTGTTTGGGGGAAACTAACCTGCACCAACTATGAGCCCCCAACTCCCCTTAATATGCAAATTGCAAGGGGTCAAAGATCAAAATTGGGGAACCTTTTTCAAACGCGCATAATAAAGCAGCTCTTAACGTAGGCACTTCGTTCTTACTTTATTTTATAGAGCTTGACACTGGCTTTCAAGCGAGCTATAGAAGGTTCTTCTAGCTATTGCATATTAAAAGTTATGGCGGGATTTTTAAAAATATTGATGTCCTGACTTTCAGTTTTTCGGAAATTTTAATATATTGAAGGTCTGGGCCACTAAATGTTTTTCTTGATTCGGATAGGGCATCGCAATAGCTTTATTTTGGTATATTAAAGTATGAATTTGAGGTGTCCGGGCCTTTTCTCTATTCAGTTGAAGGTGGGGGTGCGCTTGCTTTGAGCAACAGATACGTGTAAAAAATCTGTTTCTGCATCCTAGAAGAGTGCCTATTGTTTGATATGATGTATCACGATGAGACCGTTTCTTTAAGCTGTTTGGGGGAAACTAACCTGCACCAACTATGAGCCCCCCAACTCCCCTAATATGCAAATTGCAAGGGGTCAAAGATCAAAATTGGGGAACCTTTTTCAAACGCGCATAAAAACGCAGCTATTAACGTAGGCACTTCGTTCTTACTTTATTTTATAGAGCTTGACACTGGCTTTGAAACTATGAATTTGAGGTGTCCGGGCCTTTTCTCTATTCAGTTGAAGGTGGGGGTGCGCATGCTTTGACAACAGATACGTGTAAAAATGTTTTGAACAACGGTGTTCGTAGGAGAGTACCGATTGTTTGACATGATGTAGCACGATGAGGCCTTTTCTTTAAGCTGTTTTATGTTTGTTACTGAAAATCATTTCACAGCTTGTTGGCATATAGCTCGTTTGAAAGCCAGTGTCAAGCTCTATAAAAAAAAGTAAGAACGAAGTGCCTACGTTAATAGCTGCGTTCTTTATGCGCGTTTGAAAAAGGTTCCCTAATTTTGATCTTTGACCCCTTGCAATTTGCATATTAGGGGGAGTTGGGGGCTCATAGTTGGTGCAGGTTAGTTTCCCCCAAACAGCTTAAAGAAACGGTCACATCGTGATACATCATATCAAACAATAGGCACTCTTCTGGGATGCAGAAAAAGATTTTTTACATGTATCTGTTGCTCAAAGCATGCGCACCCCCACCTTCAACTGAATAGAGAAAAGGCCCGGACACCTCAAATTCATAGTTTAATATACCAAAATGAAGCTATTGCGATGCTCTATCCGAATCAAGAAAAACATTTAGTGGCCCAGACCTACAATATATTAAAATTTCCAAAAGACTGAAAATCAGGATGTCAAAATTCTTAAAAATCCCGCCATAACTTTTAATATGCAATAGCTAGAAGAACCTTCTATAGCTCGCTTGAAAGCCAGTGTCAAGCTCTATAAAATAAAGTAAGAACGAAGTGCCTACGTTAATAGCTGCGTTTTTAATGCGCGTTTGAAAAAGGTTCCCCAATTTTTATCTTTGACCCCTTGCAATTTGCATATTAGGGGGAGTTGGGGGCTCATAGTTGGTGCAGGTTAGTTTCCCCCAAACAGCTTAAAGAAACGGTCTCATCGTGATACATCATATCAAACAATAGGCACTCTTCTGGGATGCAGAAAATGATTTTTTACACGTATCTGTTGCTCAAAGCATGCGCACCCCCACCTTCAACTGAATAGAGAAAAGGCCCGGACACCTCAAATTCATAGTTTAATATACCAAAATAAAGCTATTGCGATGCCCTATCCGAATCAAGAAAAACATTTAGTGGCCCGGACCTTCAATATATTAAAATTTCCAAAAAAAACTGAAAATCAGGATGTCAAAATTTTTAAAAATCCCGCCATAACTTTTAATATGCAATAGCTAGAAGAACCTTCTATAGCTCATTTGAAAGCCAGTGTCAAGCTCTATAAACTAAAGTAAGAACGAAGTGCCTACGTTAAGAGCTGCGCTTTTTATGCGCGTTTGAAAAAGGTTCCCCAAATTTGACCTTTGACCCCTTGCTATTTGCACATTAGAGGGAGTTCGGGGCTCATAGTTGGTGCAGGTTAGTTTCCCCCAAACAGCTTAAAGAAACGGTCTCATCGTGATACATCATATCAAACAATAGGCACTCTTCTGGGATGCAGAAAAAGATTTTTTACACGTATCTGTTGCTCAAAGCATGCGCACCCCCACCTTCAACTGAATAGAGAAAAGGCCCGGACACCTCAAATTCATACTTTAATATACCAAAATAAAGCTATTGCGATGCCCTATCCGAATCAAGAAAAACATTTAGTGGCCCGGACCTTCAATATATTAAAATTTCCAAAAAACTGAAAATCAGGACATCAATATTTTTAAAAATCCCGCCATAACTTTTAATATGCAATAGCTAGAAGAACCTTCTATAGCTCGCTTGAAAGCCAGTGTCAAGCTCTATAAAATAAAGTAAGAACGAAGTGCCCACGTTGAGAGCTGCGTTTATTATGCGCGTTTGAAAAAGGTTCCCCAATTTTGATCTTTGACCCCTTGCAATTTGCATATTAGGGGGAGTTGGGGCTCATAGTTGGTGCAGGTTAGTTTCCCCCAAACAGCTTAAAGAAACGGTCTTATCGTGATACATCATATCAAACAATAGGCACTCTTCTAGGATGCAGAAACAGATTTTTTACACGTATCTGTTGCTCAAAGCAAGCGCACCCCCACCTTCAACTGAATAGAGAAAAGGCCCGGACACCTCAAATTCATAGTTTAATATACCAAAATAAAGCTATTGCGATGCTCTATCCGAATCAAGAAAAACATTTAGTGGCCCGGACCTACAATATGTTAAAATTTCCAAAAAACTGAAAATCAGGATGTCAAAATTTTTAAAAATCCCGCCATAACTTTTAATATGCAATAGCTAGAAGAACCTTCTATAGCTCATTTGAAAGCCAGTGTCAAGCTCTATAAACTAAAGTAAGAACGAAGTGCCTAGTTAAGAGCTGCGCTTTTTATGCGCGTTTGAAAAAGGTTCCCCAAATTTGACATTGACCCCTTGCTATTTGCACATTAGAGGGAGTTCGGGGCTCATAGTTGGTGCAGGTTCGTTTCCCCCAAGGTACATCATTTGTGCCAATTTTGAGCGAAATCGGAGAGGTCGACCTATTTTTGTGTCAGTAGTTAAGGCATAAGGGTCGCCTGAGTCAGACATTGGCTCTTAATCTTGTAATTTGTTTGAATTTTATGCTCAGAATCCTTTTTAAACACGTTTTTGAAGGCTAATTTTGCGAAATTTTCTCGCCTTTGTTGGGCAGCGGCCCAACCAGGCAAGTTCGAAATTTTACACCCCTTTGCAAAATCCTGCGTACGCCACTGCATCAACCGACTCCTATGAACGCATAGAATTAACTTCTGTTGTGAAAGTAGACTCTGATGTAGCATACAATATTTTATGTTACGAAACTTAGCATTTATAATGTTGTGCAGATTAGGTTAGTCATAGCAAAACCAAATTTATATCACGAAATGTAGGTACTACCGAACCTAAAATTTTTGCCAAAAACTCAATTTGGGCCCGTTCTTTTCAGCGATTATTTATTCGTTCGAAGACAAATTGATAGCGCTACATTTTTATGAAATAAAATACCTGAAATGGCGGTTGTAGTGGGGTCAATCGGGCCTAGAAGGGGTGCGAAAAACGTTTTTGTTTGGAATCCATTTGACTAGGATATCATTCGAAGAAAAACGTTCTTCTGATTCTAAACATGCAATCTGCACGTTTCTCGTTCATTCGTTCTCAAGTTATAAGCCAAAATCTGATGTTGCTTTGAAAATTTGAGTTTCTCAAAAATGGCCGGAATAGTGATAAAATGTCTTTTTATCTCAAATTATACCAAAATACAAAGTTTTAGTCAAATCGGAGACGGCAAAAATTAGAGATTTCTCCAGAGATTAAGGAGCAAACGTCGATATTTAGAAAAACCGGCTCTTAAACAACAGTAAGCGACACGACACCAACACATAGCAAGTAGAGTAGCGAGCATCTACCCCGGATTAAGGGAAAACCTGACTGAAAATTAATCAATTCAACTTTTACTTTCCGCATTACAATTCTAGACTTGAATAATTTAGAAGCAACCGAATTCACAGACCACTTTCCTGGTTCCTAGCTATTTGATTTTACTTACGAATATATTTCACACCATACTCTCGAGAAATGCACAGCACACTACACTGTGAGTGCAACAGATGAGCAGCTTTTGTCGAAACACTTTAAGACCTAGTATTTGTCTTCTATGGCGAATCAACCGGTTCCACTTCTGTGCCTTCTTCACCACTCCATCAACAACCAGCTGCGGTCTGTACAAATTGCACATGATCACAACCAACAAGAGACAGTAGCACAGTTGCATGGCGATGCACAGACGAGAAACACGGTTAGTAAATGAGATTATGAGCTCAGTTACCGACAGCTGATCCAGCGCTTATATCATGCCTCTGCTAACTCCTGATTATTAGCAAAAGGTCACGGGAAAGATCATCATGTGTAGCTTAAAGGTATGTAGAAATAGAAACGTTTGCGCAAGACATCTGTTCATATTCCAAGCAAACAAAACGTGACAAGTTCCGATGCGAACAACGCGACCAACAACTTCTTCACATTTTGATCGCATAATACTTTACGCAGACCAACAAGTACTTTAAACCAGTGGGGCAAGGGGAAGACCCTCTGTTAATGAGAACTCTTGAGACAAGAACTAATCTAATTATAAAGGAGGTAGACTGCATTTCTTTCTCTCGTCACTTTACCAGCACGTGTGTTTGTTTGTTTGGGATAGAGATGGTGGCTTTAAATTTCGTCTTTCTTCTATACCAAGTCGAGGGCGCAGTCATTCTGTCTTGTAACGCTGCAATTGTAATAACGATTGCGTATCAAAGGACTTTGCGAAATCGAAAGGAATACACTATATTGGGTATAAAATAACCGACAAATTCTAAATGCTGTCCTGTCGATTTTAAGTGTCTCTAGCCCTGGTGGATTGTTTTCAAGGACTTGCACTCCTTAGCGCTGGGCTGCATCGCACAATGGTGCAGGTGGAGGGACGTCAAAACCAGCCATCTACCATGCAAGAATGCCTTTTCGTTCCATCCAACTTTATTTGGATCTTTTGTGACCCTCTCGCCACTTGGATGCTAGCTGTCGTCAGCTTTGACAGATTGTTAGGTAGTCCAACTTTAGTTCCAACGCCAACTGAACAAAAATAGAGTATGAAACGAAAACTAAGTAATCAACATAACGGCAAAGAACTTATCGGTTTCGTTCTGGAACTGTAAATGAAACCTTTCTTTTCAGCAGTAACAAAACCGGTGCGATACAAGAACTTCGGCAGACAGTATGCGTTGGTTTTGGTCATTGTAGTCTACAATATCTTCGTACTTAACGGTCTGTACTGTAACTTACTCTATGTACATGTGACAGGTTGTAAGCACGCCGAAGAGGGCAGGGGACGGGCCGGGGTCTACAACCAAATTCCGGGGCAGGTGGTAGAGTGGCTCTGAATTCTCAAAAATCGCAGTTTAGGGCCAAAGATCGCTTAATCTATCGGGTGGCGGGGCTCAACGAATGGCCTTGAGGAGGTTCCATTCCGGGGACCCTAGCCATACCATAGTCGGTGTAAAAGGCATGTTACATACCCAATTACATGTACGGTACGAAATGCCGTAGCCTAGCATCTATGTTAGTGTCTCTATTTGAAGGCCTCAACATCATGAGAATTACTCTCTCCAATCCGTTGGACCATTCCAACAACATCACAGCCCTCTGTCTCTTTAGTTGGGCTTTGGGACCAGGAGTAGCCGAATCTCACCAACTGACCACCATGAGCGGCGCAGCGGTCAGCGTAGCGTTGTACGGCTTAGTTTTGGTAGTTTACCGCGGAAAACAGCGTAACACTACACACTCCGTAACACCCAACAACAGCAAGACGCAAAACGAGCGAATCTTTCAAAAGCGGCTCACTCAAGCCATCGGATTGACCACGGTGGCGACACTTTTGCTGGTCGTTCTGCCTACCAATGTCTTTGTGTGGGCCGACGCTTTGCAGCACAACTTTTCCTTCACCATCGAACAGTTTGTCACAATCTACGTAGGTTTGATTGTTCTGGTGTAAGCTGTTAAACTCAAACATTTAGATGGGCGCCTACATACTGGTGCAGTCGAATTCTATTCTAAACTTGGTTGTTTACTACAAACGACTGAAACCGATCCGGAGGGGCTTGGAGTTCACGTTCAAGTGCAAAGGTCAGATGCCACTCAACCTGAATTTGGTTTAGATCAGAATATGGCTTCAGTTCGTTACAGACACACAACTGTTTTGTGAAAGTACGCCATACACTTTATACGCTTCACAAATAAAATGCACATGGAATTTGTACCAGACAACAGACCACACTGCACAAGACCAAATAGTAATAAAAATAGAAATAATAATAATACTGCGCGTATAGTCTCGTATAAATGCCTAAAGCACAGTAGAACCTTCATAAATGGACGGTTTCTTGGTCGCCGTGAATAAAGTTTCGTCCTACTGGCTCCAGACTCATTTTTTAAACTTGCTGCGCGGAAAGATTAGCAAGAAATGAAACTTTCTTTCTTTCATGTTTATTCTTACTACTGCAATTAAACGATACGTTTGCACCTAGAAACTGTAGAAGAAAGTTGAAAAGAACAGAAGCACACAGCTTCTAGACGAGAGTATACGGCAGAGAACGGCACGACAGCACACAGTGCAATAAGAAACAGTACAGTAGGTGTGTTTACACAGCGGTGCCGGCCACCGTAGCGTCGTCGACGTCAGACTGGAGCGTGGTTTGTCTGAGAATGGTCGACCGACTCATCACCTGTTTGCGCCGGGTCTCTCGCTCGGTCTGGCAGTGTAGAATATCGACCACGGCGCTTCGAAAGCGCTCCGAGAACAGCGCGTACAAGTAGGGGTTGATGCCGCTGTTGGCGAACAGCAGGAGAAATGATATCGGCTGCATCAGCGCCGACACGCAGTTGATACAGCGTTTGGCTGCAACCACTGCGATTAGTTGCTGTGAAACTGAGAAAATATGCAAAAATGAGAAAATATAGAAATTGAGAAAAATATGCAAAAATGTGAAAAATTAAGAAAAACTTGCAAAGTCAGTTTTGGAATAAACAGATAGTACACACCACTTTGTGGTCTCCAGGCGTTCCAGAGTAGATAGAGATTTCTGGGAAGGCAAAGTAAAGCAAAAGCCAGAACTACGGCAACCACCAGTCGCACTACCCTCCGTCTGCTGTCGACAGTGTCGGTGCTTTGATCGGACCGTTGCTTTGTCAGGGTCCCTCGGCCCGACAGCGTCCGGTACATGGTAGCTGGTCGATTGCTACCCACAGAGTCTCTCTTTCCTAAGGTAAAGTTCCTTTGGAGTCAATAAATTAAAAACAATAAATACAGTCAGACACTATATTGTCATTGCCAACCGAAATCACCTGTATCCCTGGTTATCGTATGTACGAATATACAGTAGATGGTATTTCTATACCATCTTCAGACTGTGTGCGAGGTTTAGGAGCTTTTTCTGCTCATTGTAACTTTATTGCGAAGAAAGCCCGAGTCTCAAGCCTAATTTTGTCAACATTTGACCTAAAGATCCTGATTTTATTGTCAAAATGTTTAAAACTTATGTCCGCCCCAAGTTGGAATGGAATACGGTACTCGAGTTTGGTCTCCGTATTTAATCAAAGATGTGCAGAAGATAGAATCGGTTAAGAAGTTTTCACCTCGCGCGCGGATCCCTGCATTAAGTGCACTTCCGTATGAAGTCCGTCTAGATGCTACGGGCCTTCAATACCGGGATGTACGTAGAATACAAGCCGATCTTGTATTCGTATTTAAACTGTTACACGGCCTGATCGACATGCCTTATTCAGCAATGTTTCTCGCTCTCTCCATCTACTACCACTCGCAGCCATTGATTACAACTTTCAGTACCTACTGCTCGGTCTAATGTCGACCGAAAATGAAACACTGAGTCGGGTACTGTACATTGTAACAGTCTAAAGTACGAGCAAGTTCAGCACACTGAATTTTCCTTCTGTCTTTCAGTTTTTTAAACCTTTTATCATGACTCTTGTCTTAAATTCGGAATGGAAAGTGTGCGCTAATTTTAGAGAAAGCTCAGTGTTCTTCCAGTAACCACTGTTCCTGAGCTGAATGCTAGGAAGAGAAGAGGCGCCAGCCAAGCACACTTCCAGACCTTCTCTCAACCATACATGTAACAAACAGGGGGTCTGGCGGTCTGCTCCCACCCGACTTAGGCCACCAGACCCGCAACCCGGATGGGGACCCCCTCCGAGTTTTCTGGCAAGTAATTTTTTGAGCAGATTTTTGCGATTTTTTACAATTTCAGGCACAAAAATTGCCAAATTCGCCTGTAAAACAGCAGTTTTTAACTGTATTTGAGTCCAAATTAGCGATTTTGACGATTTTTAACGGAAAAATTGATTTGCGATTTTTGAGCGTTTTTAGTACCAAAATCCCCCTCCCTAGAATTTGGGCTCAGACCCCCAACCGGCGCTAGACCCCTAACCCACCTCCCCTTCGGCGGATGACCTGTTGCATGTACGCTCTCCTCAACTGACGTGGAGCCACTTAAAAGCTGAACCCACTTGTAGACATAGTTTTTGCTTGGCTGCTCTTCATCAAGGGGTAGGGCGGCAGCCGGATAAACGGTCCAATACTCCCATTGATCTACTCAGTTTATTTGTGTCTGTTCGGACAGTAAAATATCTTTATCAAGTATAGCATTCACCTTTTGAACAATGGTTACTGAAAGAACATGGGCTTTCTCCAAAATTAGCAGACACTTTCCATTCCGAATTTGAGGCAAAAGCCATGACAAAAGTACTAAAAAGCTGAAAAACTGAGCACTGTGCTCAACTTGCTCACTTGGACTGTCGCAGCACCAACTCAGTGGTTTCTTCTTGACCGCCGACCAGCTAATCGATCGGCTATGGCGCGCTCTTTCAGATGAGGCCGATAGTTAAAAGATCGGTCAGCTCAAATTAAAGCTGGAAGTAAATGCCACTTTTTGGACAACCCGTATATATGTATGTACGTACCATAAAGTGTCTGGTACCTGTCAGAGCAGTTAGTTCCTCATCTGCTGCCGAATTTTGTCGCTGTCCATTGGTTTTGTGCATGAGGGCGTTGAACCTGGGATCTCTGGACTCCAAGATCCGACTGTCAGTGTGTCGTGTGCTGGAACGGGCTACCGCCTGCTTTTTGGTGCTCTGCCAGAGCACCGTGCCGATCTGTATGTAGATGAAGACGATAACCGACAACGGGATCAGATACCACAACACGAAGCTCAACGTGTGCACCACTTTCAGCTGACCGTGAGCGCTACCGTAGTCCTTGCCGCAGGTGTCGATTGAGACGTTGTGGAATTCGAGTCTGAAGTGGTATGTAAATTGTGGTGATTTCTTTAGAGAGAAGAGCTGACTGTGTGTAGTGGCTGCTGAAGAAGTAGCTGGAGTTGACGCCAATGCTAAGAGCCCAGACGAAAGCTGTGCTCATGGCTAGCAACGGTTTGGTCAATAGACTGCCGGCCAGTAACGGCTTCAGAACGGCTATGTAGCGCTCGACCGACAACAGAACCTGAAAGCAAACCACTCAGTCTGGTGCCACACAACCATTTAGCAGCAAATCAGCAAAAACGACAAGTTGTCAAGAAAACAAAAATATGATGGGAAGCAATGGCCAAGTCAAAAGCGAGACAGAAAGAAATTGATAAAAGTAGCCACGACACAAGCGATACTAGGAGAAATCGATAAAAGATGGCCACGTCACAAACGAGACTAGGAAAAATGCCCAAATTAAAGGAATAACAGTAAACGAATACGAGTACAAATTGAGTTTGTTTGCAGATGATACAACGTTGAGTCTTGCAGATGCCGCTTCAGTCAACCACGCGGTAGATATCATTGAACGTTTCGGTACCGTATCTGGCTTAAAGGTAAACACTAGTAAGACTGAATGCTTAGGACTTGGTTCGTGTAAAAATCGTACTGGTAACTGTGGTCCCTTTACGATGAGTACACAAGCTATACGTATTCTTGGCATATATTTCTCGCATGACGAACAGATTGTACAACAGAAAAATTTTGGAGATAAAATTGCGAAGATGAACCGCACATTATCAGTTTGGTTGTCTAGAGGGCTAACAATTGAAGGACGCATTAATGTAGCGCGCACCTTGGGTCTATCACAGCTTATCTACCCAATGACTGTGCTAAAATGTTCTGATAGGGAGAAGAAACAAATTGAAAAATGCTTATACAGATTCATTTGGAGAGATGGAAAGCCGAAAGTAAAGATGAAAACATTGATTCAAGATTACCACTTGGGAGGACTGAAGGCTCCAAGCGTAGTAATAAGCAACGATTCCATCAAGCTTAAATGGGTTGCTAGATTAGCAAAGAGTTCTCCGTGCAAATGGGCTGCGATTGGCTTGCGAAAACTCAATCAATATGGAGGAATCTTAACACTTCTAGAAAGTCGTTTTAATTGGAACGAAGTGAAAAGCAAAATAAACCCCTTTTATAGTGAACTCCTGAAAGTGTATGTAGAATACTGGGATAATGTTATGTTTAAGAGACCTGCTTATGAGCCACTGCTGGCTAGAAGCATTTTCAACAATAAGGATGTGAAGTTAGGACAACCTAAGCGTATGTACTTTAACCCTAATCTGAAAGAAAACGGAATCACTCAAGTAAGACACTTGTTAGGAGATCAGGGTTTATTTATGGATTACCAGGAAGTGATGGTGAAGCATCCAGCCTTGGCTATAGACAGGAAGCAGTGGAAAAAGTTGTGGACCGCATTGCCCCGTACATGGCGAAACGAAATTTCAGATAACTGGAATGGGTTGCTTCAAGCTTATCAGGCATACAATCCTGCAGTAAAGGATGCAACTAAGCTAAGTATTCCACTGTATAAAATATACAAGCTAGCCAAGATGTATGAAAGTCCTACAGCACAAAAACGATGGATGGATAAATATTGGGTTACAGAGGATTTATTTGAAAAAGCCTGTCTACGGGCACACCGTTTGTCACCTGATGTTAAATTGCGGAATTTTCAATACCGTGTGTTGCATAGGATAGTTCCAACGAAGCAGTATTTATTCTATAGAAGAATAGTAGACGATATGAATTGTAAACAGTGCCATTTGCAGAAAACTGATACAGTGGAGCACATGCTCTATTATTGCGTGGTAGCTAAAAAAGCATGGAGAATGTTAGAATCACTTATTCTTGAAATTGAACACCAGGAGGTAACATTTGATCTAATCTCAGCACTATTTGGACAAATTCATGACCTGTTTGTAAATGCAACAGTTTTGAATCTGTTAGGCATTTATACGAAAGGGTTTATATACAGTTTAGCTCGACGGGAAGTTAAAGATTTTTCCGACATGACCTTTAGGCATTTTATAAAGGCAAGCTTGAAAACTGCACATTTGGCCAGCATAATGTTGAAGAAGGAAGATGCCTTTACCGCAATTTGGGACAAATACTTGCGTTTCTTTCTGATTCAGCATTGAGTAGGGAAACATAACACCGTTCTCTTAAAAGTTTCAAGTATCGAGATAAACTGCTCTATACAACATTTTGTGCAACAAGGATCCGAGCCCAGCTGCTGTGTGTGTACTAACCCATATGTGTTTCACTAACCCATTTCAGAAATAAAACTTTGTTCGTAAAAAAAAAAGACTAGGAAAAATCAATAAAAAATGGCCAAGTCACAAGCGAGACTAGGAGAAATCGATAAAAGATGGCCACGTCACTAGGAAAAATCAATAAAAATGGCCAAGTCACAAGCAATACAAGGAGAAATCGATAAAAGATGGCCACGTCACTAGGAAAAATCAATAAAAATGGCCAAGTCACAAGCGATACAAGGAGAAATCGATAAAAGATGGCCACGTCACTAGGAAAAATCAGTAAAAAATGGCCGTCACAAGCGAGACTAGGAGAAATCGATAAAAGATGGCCACGTCACAAGCGAGACTACGAAAAATCAATAAAAATGGCCAAGTCACAGCAAAATCGATAAACAGTGGTGAATCAACAAAAAATCGATAAAAAATGGCCAAGCAACAGAACAGACTATGCATACAAAAACCGACGGGCACAGTAGGTAGGTAAGTTGCCAAGATTAAATGGAGAGGAGAAAAAATGCAGAGCCAGTTGCCAAGCAAGTAGCAAGTGCATTTAAGAATCAATAAATCAGTGGCGGCCACAATTGCAGAGGCAGCGAAAAAAGGCAGAGGCACAAAACACAGCAAGATTGATGTGTGCGAGCGAAGACAAAAACCATTACCACCTACCAGTATGCCCGCAGAGGCGCAGGGCACCAGATGCAAGGTGAACACGTAGAAATGGCAGAGCAGCTCGCCCAACTGCCACTGACCGTGCCCAAACACCGACATCTGCAGCATGTTCTGAAAGACACAGAACACCCCCACCAGCAGGTCGGCCACTGCCAAATTGGCCAGGAAGAAGTTGGTGACCGAGCGCATGGACCGATGGAACGCTATCACAGCCAGAATCAATAGATTTCCTGAACAGAAAGTTCATTTTGGCGCCAACTTTGAAGGCCCTACCGAATAAGCAGGACAAGAAGATGATGATGTAGCAGCTGAAGAGGCTCCATTTTACGCCCGGCAGATCGATGATTGAAACCTGAGTGTGGTTGTAGATGGGAGTTCCGTTGAGGAAGAAATCATTGGCCATCATCTTGAAAGAGCTTTTAAGTGAGAGAAGCTCCAGTGGGGGCGAGCAGCGGGTTTGGAGCGTTTGGGAGCTTTGTAAGCCAGGCGCTGGGCCCCAAACACTTGTTAAGATTGATGTCACTTTATGTTCAATGAGTTTTGGTAAAACTTTAGAGCGAGCCTCCCTTACCGATTGTCGACACGCTGACTGGTGACAGCCGCCTGATTAATTCCAGCTCATTTACGCCAAGTGTCCGCTCGGTAGAGTTCGGCGCCAGCGATATTGCAACTCGCTCCACCACTATTCATCTTTTCTTAGAGCTATCTCGCATCAAATCACTGCTGATTTCTTATCGCTTTCATTAAACTGCCAACAACTACCTTTTTCTTCGGTTTGACATGTCCCATCCCCAATTCCCTGAGAACAAGGAATGGAACAGGGAATTCCCCAATTCCTTTTTCCTTTTTATACAGTACAGTACAGTACATTGTATGAGGCCGACAGGTACTGCAGATAAACAGGGTGCCTCATCTGTCGGATCATAATTTTCAATAAAAACGGCAATTTTTGCTCTTTCATACAAGATATGTATATAGCACCAATTTTATTTTGCAATTAACCAATAAACGTGTGAGTTACGTATTATTAGCTCAAACTTCGGTGGAACAGGTTGTTTTAGTGCTTCGAACTTAGGTGGAACACCTTGATTTTGCCCAGGTTTGAGGCTGAAAGTATAGACTCACCGAATGGTTGAGGTCAGGAGCGGAAGGGCTGGGTGAGGAACCAAACATCTGAGCTGGGTCCAAAAATTGTTGGCGTGACAGCCACGGAAGGAACCTGGCCAGATAAATAAGAGTTGGAATGCGAAATGACGGCTGCAGGACAGGGTCAGACACTATTAGCTGCAGCTTTGCGGCAATCTCAGAAATAGAGTAAATAAAATAAAACTGATATTAGGCCCCGACTAAACGCGCCTCCTCCACCTCTGGGAAATACACTTAGCTAACATCCGATCCGCATACGTCGGCTGTCCGAGAATCTGAATCAATCTTGTATTACATAGAAACAAGGCACAGACACGTCTGAAATCAAGTTACCTACACAGATAATCGTTGTTATTGTTGCAGAATTTATCAGAGTGCTGTATAGAGTAGGCTTTTACCAGCCCTTCCCAAATCAACACGGAACAGTGGACACTGACGAACACAGAAATTGTGTCGCCCTCTCTCTTTTGTCTTGTGTTCACAAAATGGTGTTGGTGCGATACGCCGACCGGTGCGATACGCCGACTAATTAGAAAGGTGCGATACGGCGACTAAGGGGTGCGAAACGCCGACTCAATAAACCCCGCCTACAATTAGGTGCGTTACGCCGACTAAAGAGGTGCGAAACGCCGACTGTCCCATGACACAGTTTAATACATACATACAACGTAGCACATGCATAAAAACCAACAAATGTGTGCATGAACACTTAATAAAGAAATCATAACCAAATGGCAGCTCACACGTATATACAGTAGGTAGAGTAGGTATAAAAACACCGACTAATTTTTAAAGTTGAGCATACACAGGCGCCTGCACCTCTTGCGGCGGAGCGGGAAAGAAGACCCACCAAAAGTCATCGGCATCATTTTCGGGCTGATCATGACCAAAATGTCCGTCTATGCCCAGACAGTACGCCTGTGGCTGAGATAACGGGCAATTCTGGCATTGGTTTCTGGTAGCGGCCGCCACTGTTCGTTTGCTAGGAAATCAGTGAATCTGAAAGTGCTATAGTCCTCTTTTGTTCTGAAACTTAATACATATATACACATACCGTTCTTTGCCACCCAAATCCGATTATCGTTTGCAATGTCTCTTGCCCTTCGTGATCTGGGCTGCTCGTTTCGCTGAAGCTGGAGAATTCGTAGTTGGGTGAGATCGTGGATGGTTTGGTACTGGACGAGAAATTCAACCAACGGCATATGCGGACGATCGAACTGGTGTCGAAGGCTACTGTGCCACCCTTCGGCATGGTTGTCTGTGCGCGGGCCAGTGTTTTCGAATTGATTTGCGAGATTAATCGTGTCATCATTGCGCAACCATTGCCGCTCGACGTACTGCCGGAAGTTGTAAAGGTTAGCATTCAGCGCTTGCCGCATTCTGTGCTCAGGATGCCCCGGCTGTACAGCTACTACTAGCGGCAGCACTCGCAGAAAACCGTTCCAGAAGCTAATGTTAGTGGTATGCAAATTTACAAGGCATATCTTGTTTTACTCAGATATTGGCGTGTGCCACAATAGTGAAGCATTCAAAACTGGCGCCCTCCTACTGTACTGGCAGTCGGCGTATCGCACCTGCAGTTGCCGTATCGCACCTGTCAATCAAGTCGGCGTTTCGCACCTCTCTGGTCGGCGTATCGCACCGGTCGGCGTATCGCACCTCTCGATGGGCAATTAAGTCGGCGTATCGCACCTGAATCCACAAAATCGGTGAACACCCTCTTGTTCACCTACCTTTTCTAGATTGTTTATAATCAACATGTGTCTATTTATTCTTTAAATTGTTTCTTCATTTCGAATATGATTAGTTGAACGCAGATATGGATTGGCCAACAATACACACATGACACGTTATGGTGTATGGTATGTATATTTATAAACTGAGAATATTTCTACCAAATCGGTTGAGAAGTGATTAAAAACGAGCCATTTGAGTAAAGTTTGTAAAGTCGATGTGAACCTTTTGCCTTTTATAGAAAAGTGTAAAGAACAGTGTCATCGGAAATCAAGCACACGTACGAGACTGTCAGTTGCGCAGATTCAGAGCAGCTAGCGAGTCAAGCACGTCAACGAAGAGATGATCTCTTTCCAGCAGACGTACCAACTCCTCGCAGGATCCCAGCCCCTTCTTCTTCCAGTTGACCGCCATCCAATTCACACAGCTTTGTTTAAGCTCCATCAGGCCATGATCGACTGACACTTTCAGGTAGTTGGTCATTTCTTCAGCAGTCTGAAAACTACATGCTTACATAGATTGTTATCAGCTGAAGTTCCAATTGGAAATTCAAGCCTTCAGTTATCTTTATCCAACCCACATGTACAGAAGCCACAAAGTTGCAGTCATAACCCAAACTGGCCAGATGCCAGGCAGATCACTTTGGTTGGAGCTAACCGGGCTCGAACCCCGACGTGTATGTGTGTCATTCTCAGTGTGTATGGGAGTCAAAGTTACTCACCAGTACACTATGGACGCAGACAGACCTGCCGTACCTTGGCTGGCTTGTTAACGAGTTTCTTCTCGCAGATTTGTTGCAGCTCTTCCAGCCCAACCATGTGAGCGGCCTGAACCACCTGCAGAAGCAGATCAGACAGCTGAGGACTGGGCACTCTCAAGTAGATGAAGTGCAGCAGCTGGTGCAACGCTGCGCCACTCACATTCTGCAGTCTGGCCCTGCCCACTTGACCTTCACGAAAGTTCTCACCAAACAGTTGAAGGAAGTAGTTGCAGTGGTGGCCGACGCGGTCCTTGTGCACGAAGAAGTGCTGGTCATCACTGGAGATCAGCTCGAATCTGTTTGAATCTCCTTCGTCAACCATCGTTTGGATGCTGTCAAACTGAGCCAGAACAAACGAATCCGGCTGCACCAGCTTGAACCACTCTCTTGCGACAGTTATCTCTGCCTAATGCACAAACTTATAGGTTAAATATAATTTATAGATTAACTCTACTATCACTACCTCGATTACCAAACAACCGTTATTGGTTGCAGAAGCTGCTCCTTGACTGAGTTGGGTCGTGTAGCCACCCCATGCAGAAGCAGAACTACTACCACCAGTAGGCTCGAACTCCAAATTTTCGCCTGATATCAGCAACGTTTTCTGGTTGTCAGAAGGCAGAGCAAAGAACTTATACGATGCTGTCACCGCTTCCTTTCCAAGGTTGCCAAGGAATACACCGACTTGGTTGCGATACTCTTTACCATTAGAAAGGCTGCCTCCAGATGGAGCCACCTTAATGGACCACGCCAAATCTGATCCGGAAAGCCTTATTTCCGGAGAGTTAACAAACTGATCAAACTTTGAATTGTCCAAGCTGACGGCTGTGAACTTATGGAGCAGTTTGAAAGTGATTTGAACAAGCTCATCCATGGTGACTTGAACGTAGCTAGTCGAGTGATCAACCTTGTGTGTGACCGCTTGCGCGTCCGAAATTTTCGGCGCCGCCGGGGCCTGCCTTCGATTATTTGGGTCCAAAGAGCGGTTCATTCAATTCGGAATAGAGTTTTACTGTGTTTAGTACCTGATTTGCGTTATTTTTTAGCAAATCAGTCAGTAAGTCTGGTAGTTACGTGTTAGTGAACAGCTACGCTACAGCAAACCAGCAGAGAAGACTAGTCCAGCTAGCTAGAACTAAAAGCCCAATCGCTTTCAGTTGTATTGTTCTCATCGATCTGCCAGAATGATAGTCGGCTCCGTCCGCGACTGCCTACTAATGTCCAAACCGTTGTTAATTAGCGAAATTAACCACCATATTAACCGAACTGATTGGGTGTATCCTAAAACTGCTAGAAAAGCCCGCTCGCATTAAACTAGGTCTGGTTATTCGGATCCGGTCTGGCTGGTTACAGATGCCCACCATCGGATTTTTGGGGGCTGTCATTCTCAAAACGAAAATTATGAAATTATAGATTTAGAGTCAGTTTACCATTCAATCGAATCGACTCTTGCTTGGCATTCCAAGCTGAAAATCAAACTGTACAAGCGTCATACATGTAACAGGTCATCCGCCGATGGGGGGAGGGGGGGTTGGGGGGGTCTGGCGCCGGCCGGGGGGGGGGTCTGAGCCAAAATTTTGGGGGAGGGGGGTGGGCACTAAAAAACGCTCAAAAATCGAAAAAATCGCAATTTTTGGGCTAAAAATCGCCAAAAATCGCTAATTTGGGCTGAAATACAGCTAAAAAATGCTGTTTTGCAGGCGATTTTGGCAATTTTTGTGTGTGAAATTGTAAAAAATTGCAAAAATTTGCTCGAAAATTTACTTGCCAGAAAAATCGGAGGGGGGGGGTCGGTGAAATCGTCTCGGGGGGGGGGTCCCCATCCGGGGGGGTCTGGCCTATTTCGGGTGGGGGGCGGTCCCCCCCCCACCCCCCCTGTTACATGTATGACAAGCGTACAAAGCTTTTGCGTTGGTGCACTCAATTAGACATGCTAAACCTGTAAAGAGTTTAAGGATTTGACAATTCACTCCCGAACCGAGACACAGTAGACCGCTAAAAACGGCTCGTTTATAAGAGACCAAAATTTTCAACTCGAATTTCTAGCTCATAATGCGAATTGAGACGTAATAGCGGATGTCTGAGTCAGACAACCCTCTTAATTACAAATCTTGACAACCTCTCTGATTTTGCTCGAAATTTGCACCAACAAAGTACTTTGCCTCACAATCACATGCAACAATTTCATGACTCAAACTGCGTCAAATATACAAATTATGTGGGGTTAAAGTTAAAAATTGTACTTCTCATTCAAATAATCATAGAACAAGCAGTATTCAAGATATTGAGAACGTAATTTCACTCACTGATTTCAACGATGACGTTAGTTTTAGTCTGTAACGTTTCCGTTTTCGACAGATGTCAAATTTTAGATTCTACTGTGTACCAAGTTATTATACATTGACATTTCTGCATCTCAAAAACGAAAACGTAAAGACTAAAACTGACATCATCGATGAACTCAGCGAGTCCAATTAGGTCAGGTACACTATTTATTGAGAGAAGATTCCTTTCAGATGTGCATAAACATTCACTATACAGTATATTAGAATTATTTGTCGTGAAAGCATCTATCTTTATGAAACTTTAGAGATCCATAACTTGCGACTGGGTCTGGGTGGCCGCAGCTCAAAATACAGTGATATTCTGATTCAGCAAAGGAAATTGTACATGATAGATGTAATTTTTGCCCTCATTTGTACACTTAATATCAAAAGCTTTCGAATACCCCAAAGTGCTGTATGTACATAATTGCAGATCACAATTTTCCAAAATATAACGATTGTAATTCCGAAAACATAAAGCGTATGAATGAAGACATTCTATAGCTCATAGGAAAGCGCAAAAATGCTCTATTTAACTAAAAACAACTCCCTCTATGGCGTTAATCTCAGTATACAATGTAATTGAGGCACTGTTATTGTGTGTGTACAGTATCTTACCAGCATGGAATACTTGGGTGCCATACCTACAATCAGCTTAATGTTTCACCATCTCGGCTAACGGTTTTTCCCATTTTTGCTTATACAAAAATGAAGCTCTTAAGAGTCGAAAAAGCGAAAATCGAAGATGTAACGCATGGCCGCTTCCCTCGCAATTCGACAGCAAAACCCAGCTTAGGCTATATACTGAAAGAGTTTATGGTCCGGTCACTAGTAGAAAACACAACACAGCACAATCACACTAAGCAACTACACAACTGGAATACCCTCAAACAATCACACAAAAACACTCAATCTCTTCAATACGTAATTATTCTAAATGATTCAACGGTATCAAAAGAAATCTGCTGTATAATAACAAACAGTGGCATTAGAGTATCAGACCCAGCTCAGCTTCTATGTTAGTGATTATTTAGGCACAAACAACTACATTAATATTTAATACTACTTATAAAAATAAATAAACTTTCGTGAAAAAAGAATGCCGTAAAGGGTTCAAATTGAAAAGAAAAAATGCAACGTATTATACGTAGGATGATATGATGACTTTGAAACATAACTGAATCGAGCCATGAAAGCTTTTTTTCCAGTTGTTTGGATGAAAAGAAGTTATGTTTCAAGATTGCTTTAAGTGTTGCGAGAACTACCTGTTAGTTCAGACCAGTTACCGGCCGATTGGTATGTTTTGCTAGCCTTCCGTGCTTGGTAAATTTTTTGCCTATAGTGTGTTTGTGTGATTTTTATAATTTCATATCCTCTAACTACTATTCTCTTATTTTCGTAAAAAGCCACCCTACATTCTAATCCACAAAAAGGAGCAATAAATTTCGTGTTTCATTACAAACTAGCCCGGACTAGATCTTGTCTTCTAATTAAAGGCGCACATAAAGTCTAGCATAGACTGATTAAAAATTGCCTTCTAACCGTCAAAAAGGAGCTTTTCAAAGATTTTCTGCATCACTGTGGCCTATGCCTTTGCCCTTTCAATCAAGCCCTCATTAGCTTGCTTTGTAAAGTTTGTCCTCAAACTGAAAAACGCTTTTATGCGGCGGGCCGGCCAGCCAACTTTAAAGCTTCTAATAGTTGCAGTGATTGAGAGACTCGTATTTGTTTTACGAACAATCAACCCCCAAGAGAGTCGGTTTTTGCCGCGCTGCTTAATCCGCTTTTCCTACTCGCTCACACCTTGGTGCATGAATAAATTTGCCAGTGCGCCTCTAAATTGGTTGCGCCGGGACCCGACTTTCCCAGTCTGATGAGATATTAATTTGGAGGCAATCTTGAGGTAATTTAAGTCCAACTAGAGTGCCTCCTAATTTAGCTGCTCGGCCGGCCAGGCAGGGTAGCAATTTTTATCGGCCCTCCGATTGTTCCCGCCCCGGTCTGTAAAATTCATTCCCTATTTATGACGTGGCCTGCACTCGTAAGGAAATAATAAATTAAAAGCTTGTTTTCGCGCCCGCCGCACCAAGCCATTTTTTCTCTCCAGATTTCTCTCCACCAACCATGAGAGTGCTGTCCGTTTTACTCGGCTATCTGATCTCTTCCACCAGTGCAGAGTACAATCAGTCTTTGATTCGCAATATTACCGCCGTTCTGGATACGATCTTGAACAATTATGACAAGAAACTGAGACCCTATCATGGCAGTAAGTATGTTTTGCTGACGGTCAGAAATGTATCATAATTTGGTACTGATATGATACCATGCATGTGTATGAGAAAGACCTGTCTGTTTTCAAAAGCATCAAATTCATTGTTTTCTTTCTTTCTTCTAGACAAAACTCTAGTAGTGACGGTGGATATCAGTGTGCGAAGTATGGGACCGATATCTGAACGTGATATGGTAAGAAAACAATTTAAAAATGGAGATTTCGTGTAAGAATGAAATTTAGGAATTTTCGTTGGATTGCTATTTTCGTCAGAAATGGCAAGATGAACGACTGAGGTTCGATGGTCCGATAAAACGACTGTCTCTTGCTTATAAATTTCTCAAAGACATATGGAAGCCTGATACATACATCAAAAACGGTCGCGGCTCTTTTTTGCACACACTCACAACTCCAAATATTTTACTCAGAGTCAACTATGCTGGAATTGTCTACATATCTCAGAGGTACTACAACTTCACAAGATATCTGTTTAAACAGTACTAAGGTTGACACATTTCTTCACATTTTTTTCAAGTTTGCAACACTGAGAAGTAGAAATACAATGTAGTAAAGCAAATTTCAGTATTTTTGCTCAAAACATTCTGTATATTGTAAACACAAGCTGTTTTCTACCCCTACCTCATTAGTTTTCCCAGAAAATTTACGTAATTAACCCAACAAGTGTGTATCAACTTAGATTGACAATCCGTGCCCGATGTCCCATGTATCTTCGCAAATTTCCAATGGACCTCCAAGCGTGTCCTCTAACAATCGGCAGTCTGGGCTACAGTAAACAGGATCTTGTCTACCGTTGGCAGAACGTCAGCTTAGAGAGCGAATTCGGCATGGAACTGTCCCAATATCTACTATTAGGGGTGCACAAAGATGAGGCTAACATCACTGACATTCGCGGCTGTGATTTCGGTTAGTCTTAAGAAAATTTCATACGAGGGATGGCTGAAAATTGGGTATGGGAGAAGACCTTACCCTGACTGAGCTTGGGCTTAAGAAAACAAGTTTAAAATAACAGACCGGGAATCTGAAAATTGTGTCAGCTTTCTGAAAAGATGTATTTCTAGCAACCACCGTTTACCAAAGAAAACTATTAAAAATTTCCAGACCAGTTGTCAGTTTTGCGCGCCTATTTCAAGCTGCAACGTCAACAGGGTTACTACGTGCTGCAAATCTACACGCCCTGTACGTTGGTGGTGGTGATGTCGTGGGTGAGTTTCTGGATAAACAAGGAGGCGTCTCCGGCGCGTGTCATGGTGGGCATAATGACCGTGCTCAACATGTCTACCATCGGTCTGGGGCACCGCGGTGACCTGCCCAAGGTCTCCTACAGTACGGCGCTCGACATTTACATAGTCGTCTGTTTCGGCTTTGTCTTTGCGGCGCTCATAGAGTACGCTGTCATTAATTTCGCCGACATCGTCTACTTGAAACGCAAGGTGAGTGACGCTTTGCAGTAATCGAATTGACACCGACCAGCTGACTGTCTTTGTTAACCTTCTATGCATATTTGAAGAGCCGTCCAAACTAACCGACTACTTCACTTGACGCGACGGTACTGAGTAACCTGCCAGTCCTATACATAAATGCTAAAACCAGATCCCAAGTTTAGCAATTCTCTTTAGAAGATTACTGAAGTTCATAATACAGGGTGTCTCAAAAAAATGATCACATTTCTTTTTACTGCCATTTCCGCAAATGTTGACCAAATAGGCTGAAATTTGGACTATAGGTGACAAAATTCGGGGAATTTTATGTGTTAAAGTTTGGTGCACTAGGCTTGACTCATTCCCGAGAAATTTCAAAAAAAGTGAAATTTGTTAAATCAATAGTGAAAGCCGGTGACTGAAAAAATGATCACATTTCTTTTCATTGCTATTTCCGTAAATTTTGACCAAATAGGCTGAAATTTGGATTATAGGTGCCAAAATTCGGGGAATTTTTTTTTTTTTTTTTTTTTTTTTTTTTTCCAATGAAATTTTATTGTTAATATTAGCATTATTAGTATACAAAGTTCGAAATTTTTGGGACGCACACAGTACAACAAACAATTAACACACAAGTTGCGATAGGGTGGGGCATTTTATACTGAAATAACTGAAGCAACACTATCTGTTCGTCCATTTTTCGAATTCGTATGGCTCTTGTCTAACATTTCTTATGTTATTATCTTGCTTCTGGTCAAAAGCATATTTAGCAATACTAAGTTTTGCGGTAAGTCTGATAAAAACAGATTCAATTGAAAGAATGCTTTTCGTACTTCTACAAGCGTACAGTATGTATTTGAGAATTAAGGCAAATCGCATCCATTTTTGAGTGTTTGGCTTCTTGGAGTGACCTAGCAAAATTGCAGCAGGACTAATGTCTGTCTCAGCTTGTTCTATCTGCTGAAACCTCTGTGCCATTTGAATCCATATCTGAGAAACGATTGGGCATTCCAAAAGGGCGTGGGAGATATCATCCATATGTGAACCACAATAATAACATGAAGAATTTTGTTCAATTCTATACCTATGCAATAGTTTGCCTGTGACAAGTATTTGATGCATAACTTTAAACTGAAAAGCTCGAAGCTTAACTTCATCAGATAATCGTTGTGGTGATGGCCAAATCCTTAACCAGTCAGCATAAGTTAGATCTGGAAATTTTCGGCTCCATTTTTCTTGCCCGGTTGGGCTGAAACTGTGTGGTGGGCTGCATAGAGCAGTTTTGAAGTGCCGTGCATTACAGACGTCTCTATTCATGTCCAGTAACTGGTAGCTCTGCCGTTGGATTCTGCCTGTTTTTTCTTGAACAGCCATTGGGGTACGCCAGTAAGCTTTCAAAGCTGAGATAACTTGCAGATGATTTAACCATGTGTATTTCTTCAAGTCTAGCTCATATGTGGCAGTAAAATAACGGTATGGCAGAAAATCACCTTGGTTGTCAAGGAAGCAGCCAATTTCGTCTGCATGTTTTCTACTTAATTCATCATTATAAAATGGCATCCCAGCTATACGTAAAAATTCGTTGTTATTCACCTTCATGGAGAGAACACTGCGCTGATGAGGAGTTGCGATGACATTTCGAGCCACCGTCCAGGCATCTAAAATTTCTTTATAAAATTGTGGGATTCCAATGACATCATCGATTGCAAATTCACACTGTAGCAAGTACATTAGCCCACCATAAGGTTTTAACTGACTATCAATAAATCTTGCCCATTTTGCATTTGGGTTTTTAAGAAATCTGCAGATCCATTTAATTTTGATACTGTAGTTTTCGTACTCGGCCAATGGAGTCTTCAAACCGCCAAGGTTAATTGGCTGGGCTAGTACTTTTCGTTTGATATGTTCAGGCTTTGAATTCCATAAAAACCCATACGAAACCTTGTCCACTCTAGTTTGAACATTGACTGGGAAAGGGAGATTATTGATTGAGTAAATTAACTGTGAAAATCCCAGGCATTTTAAAACTAACGTGCGACCATGTATAGTTAGGCCTCGGCCCATCCAACCTTTAAGACTTCTTTGAATGTTAATAAGTCGATCCGTATAATTTTTTTGAATCATTATGTCTGTGTCATATGAATGATAGATACCCAAGATCCGTATAGTCTGAGGCTGCATTTTAAAGCCAAGTACGTCTGCAGTTTCGCGCCTCCACTTGCCAATACCAATTAAGGCTGTCTTCTGTATGTTTATGCGTAGACCAGACACCGCACTAAACAATTTCAACTTTTCTTTTGCAAATTTTAGGTCTTGAAAATCATGTAGAAGGAGGTACGTGTCATCAGCATACTGAGATAATCGGTAATTGCTGCCTAACATATTGAGTCCTGTGATTCTGTTATCATTTCGTATGGCATGAGCGAAGGTTTCAATCGCAATTATGTATAGATACGGACTCAATGGGTCCCCTTGACGAACACCCCGTCCTAGTTTAAAGGCCCTTGTGGTGAAACCATTATTGATAACCTTGCTTTCAATGTTTGTATACAATATATTTACCCATCTTCGAAAAGTGTGTCCAAATCCGAAGGCTTCCAAGGCTTTCTGCATGCATGACCACTCTAAGGAATCAAAGGCTTTTTCTGTGTCCAATGACAAAATCATTCCTGTGTCATCCTTGCTTTCATAATGTTCAATAAGATCTAAAATGACTCTGACAGCCTCTCCAATGTATCTATTTGGGATATAGCCGCATTGGTCTTCGTGGATTATGGAGACTAAAACCTTTTTCACTCTTTCGGCTAGGACTTTAGACAAGATTTTGGCATCAGAGTTGAGCAACGTGATCGGTCGCCAGTTTTTCAAGTCAAGTGGGTCTTTCCCTTCCTTAGGAATCAATTTAATTATGCCTCTACGCTGACTGTTAGACAGGCAACCTGTTTCCCAGGCGTGATAGGTGACAAAATTCGGGGAATTTTATGTGTTAAAGTTTGGTGCACTAGGCTTGACTCATTCCCGAGAAATTTCAAAAAAAGTGAAATTTGTTAAATCAATAGTGAAAGCCGGTGACTGAAAAAATGATCACATTTCTTTTCATTGCTATTTCCGTAAATTTTGACCAAATAGGCTGAAATTTGGATTATAGGTGCCAAAATTCGGGGAATTTTATGTGTTAAAGTTTGGTGCAGTAGGCTTGACTAATTCTCGAGAAATTTAAAAAAAAGTGAAATTTGGTAATTTCAATAGCGAAAGCCGGTCACCGAAAAAACGTTACATTACATTATCGCCTAAACTCTAACGATAGCGTTGGAGTTCATGCGTCAACTTTTTACACACAAATTACCCTGAACTTCTGCGTTTACACTCCAAATTTCATCCAATTCCGAAAAAATTAGAAAAGATACAGGAAAAGGAAATGTTTACATTTTTCGTAACCGGCTTTCACTACTGAAATTACCAAATTTCACTTTTTTTCAAATTCCTCGGGAATGAGTCACGCCTAGTGCACCAAACTTTAACACATAAAATTCCCCGAATTGTGCGACCTATGGTCCAAATTTCAGCCTATTTGGTCAAAATTTGCGGAAATGGCAGTAAAAGGAAATGTGATCATTTTTTCGGCGACCGGCTTTCACTATTGAAATTACCAAATTTCACTTTTTTTAAAATTTCTCGGGAATGAGTCAAGCTTAGTGCACCAAACTTTAACACATAAAATTCCCCGAGTTTTGGCACCTATGTTCCAAATTTCAGCCTATTTGGTCAAAATTTGCGGAAATGGCAGTAAAAAGAAATGTGATCATTTTTTGAGACACCCTGTAGCTTTGCCAACGGTTGATGTTTCAAAATCAAAACAAGCATAGTCGCTACTCGTACTCGGGCCGGAAATTGAAGCATACTGCAGTGCAGCTTATGCACATGCTTTTATGTCCTATTATTATGGAAGTCTGACGGGTTATGACACAACTATATGGTATCAGTTACATAATGTACACTACCCTAAGTACCTTCACGTGCCTGAAAGTACAATAAAGTGCACAACAAATGTGCAGGCAGCAAAAAGACGAAGAAAAATGGCCACATGTAAAGCTGTAAGGGAGTGCCGTACGCAATTCACTTCTAGAATTAGTAAAGCACAGCTACAGTAGTGCAACTGCACCACACAAAGTAATCTTATGTTGTAGATGATGATTCTGCGCGAATTTCAATCACTCGGCGCTGTAAGCGTGTTGATTGCTGTGACGTAACACTCACTGCTTCTGTCTTTGCTCTCTCGCACGATTTTTACTCTATCCCTTGCCTTTTCTTCGCACTAAACTATTTCAAATGTACTGTAGGTTTTCCGTAAAACAGTCGGTGTTTCTCATGTGTGTACTACCTACTCTTTGGAACGTTCTGTTTACGGAAAACTAAAAGCTTTATTACTGTAAAGAAAGTGAAACAACTTTCAGGTGCATCAGATGAGCATGTTAGCCGGGGCCATGTTAGGGCCCGGTCACGAAGGCATAGACGTAGAAGTGGCCCTCAAACCCAGCCGCCGGTCTCTGGTCGACGTTTTGCTGCGTCGCAGAAGTGCCCAGAAAAGCGTGCGTCGATCTAGTTCTTGTAAGAGTTTGGTCCACTATTTGTTAGTGAGCTCAGTCAGCAGTGTGGTTTCAGTGCTAATGCAGATCAGTAGCAAGGCGGCTATTGCAAAGCGGAAGTTAACTATGGAAGACGCATCGAGTATGGTGGTGGAGCGGATCGACAATATGTCCAAGATACTCTTCCCTGCACTCTACACTCTCTTCTTCACGCTTTACTGGGTGGCCTACATTTATGTGATAGCCGACGAAATTGATCAGGTGCTCGCCAACCCCAAGCAACCTTCTTGTTGAATCATCTCCCTTCTCTTTGAGAAAACGTTGCTGACGATATCTGTTTGGAAGCTTATCGAGATAAACCTTTATTCTAAGGTAGTGAAAGCAGTTATATTATGTTACCAGGATTACATCACACATTTGGCACTCTTTTCCGTCAGTGTTTTCCTCCACCTGAAAACAAGACAATATTTTTATGCCTCAAATGTTTTAAGCAGAAAAGCAAAGATTCAGTTTGCCAGTGTGAAACCAAACCTTCGTAAAACGAAAACAACTGTGTCATGTCATTCTATACCAAACATGCAAGAGCAACGTTTGTCCCTCACCGACAAATGCAAACCTACGTCGCGTGTAGAACAATGATTTTTATCTGTATTGGACGCCATTATACTAATATTTTAGTCCTGAATACCAAATTCAGTCAGGGGCTGAGGGGGTTGACCCTGATTGCAGGTATGTAAATGGGAACCGAACCGGCGTTGCCGTTGCACCTAATGACAGCAAGGGGGACGGTTGTTTGTAGGCACGCAGGGCTACCCCATTGAAAGACTCTGAAAAGAGCGGGGGCCCTGAGCAGTCCGAAAAACAAGTAAAAGGATTCAGATTAATATTCAGTTAGCGTACCTTTGAACCATTTGGGAGCGTTGGTTGCGCCACTGGCCGCTGTCCGTTTACCGTAATCCTGTGGTGCAGTTGCTCTAGCGGGCTGCTCCTGCACGATTGGTCGATACGGCACGAACACTGCATTACTGGACAGCCTAAACACACACTCACAGTCACACATACATGGGTCGGAAGAATGGGTTGGGTAGTCAAATTCTGAAAATTTGGGGGCGGGCCTACCGGTTTGGTGGTGGCGGCCATTTTGGTGGGTGGGGTCAGGAACAAAAGTCGGAGTCAGGTGGGCCCGTTGTTGTGGGCAACCCCCGCTAAGTGTTGGCCTAAAGAGCTCACTGCTAAAGGCTCAATGGCAAGCAACATACCAATCTTTAGCGATCAGTTCGGCCTGTACAAAAGTCTCTTCAATAAGGTCTCCAGACAAATCTGAAAAGCTACATATTGCTGTCTATCATGGACAAGCGGTTGTCTCCTCCACAGGACAACCTCCTACTTTACAAACGAATCGTTTGAGTGAAGATTGAAAAACGGATGGACATTTTGTCCTATACTGTATTTGAGTTTAAAAAGACATAGATAAAACAAGAGTAGAGAAAAGATACCAATCGTGTGAGAGGTGTCAGTGAGCTTGAGAACAAGATTAGACGTGGGGGCGAGCTGAGCTTCTACCAGGTCTTTCTTATCACTGCTCTCCACTTTAACGTTAGGCGGAAGCGCTAAAACCACTCTACTTAGCCATACTACACAGTTACAGTGACGGCATCTACAGGTATATGTAGGTCATCCACCTTCAGGCAAACGAGATGGTGGCGGTCCGGCGCCGACCGGGGTCTAAGCACAAATGCTGTGGGAGGCGCTAATGCAATAAAAAAGAGCAAAAATCGCAAAAATAACCGTAAAAAGCGCAAATTATAGTGGAAATATATCAAAATAGTACTGTTTTACAGGCAATTTTAGTGTCTAAAATTTCCCAAAAAAATTGCTAAAATTTGCTAAAAAAATTACTTGCCAGAGAAATCGGAGGAGGGGTGAAAAATGGTCGGGGCGGTAGGGAGCAGACCCCTGCTGCATGTACGGGTACCACTTAACACACGGTTGAGAGGCACCACAACCCATTATATAGGCCGTAAAATGGGTTGGGGTAGTCAATAACCCTATGGGCCCTATTTGGGTTGGGCCTATGGTTTGGGGTGTCGCGGCCGTTTTGGTGGGCGGGTCCAGGAACAGAAGTCAGTTTAAGTTGGGTGGATGGGGTGGTGGGGGGCATACATGGGCCGGGGGGTAAGGGGGGTATACCCCCCTCGGCCGTCCATACCACACCCTCGGCCCCCCCCCCCCCCACCCCGAGGGAGGAAAATTTCGCTTATTTAAGGCAAAATAGACGTTTTTTGGCCTTTTTTCGGGGGACCCCCCCCCCCCCCCCCCGAGGTCTCAACCCCCCACCCCCCTCCGGATTTTTCCGGCCCATGTATGGTGGGGGGTCGAGTCTAAGTTGGAGGATGGGCAAACTCAGAGCCCCTGGCCCATGTATGCACTACCGGCTATCAGTACCACCTTGCTGTTCCGTTCATTGCCTGATCGCATTAGTTAGTTGGACTTATTATGGCAAAGTAATTATTTTCGTCAGTTAATCAAACTTTATCTGGCACAAGCGTAATGAAACTAGAAACTTACACAAGGTAAACTTGGTTGCTCTCGGTAGAAACTGACCAACTGCTTCGTACAGTCTGCTTACTAAAACAACCAACAGTTAAGTGAGCTCAAAATAACAAAACAACTTATTGGTACAGGACAGGTACCGAAGACGGCACGTTATCATTTTTCCTTTTTTGGCCCAGAGAAATCGTTGAAAATTTCGGGTTGAAGTTCGGCAGTAAGCAACCAAAAATTTAATTAAGAAAGGCAGAGAATCAGAGAGCCAATTAGATAAAAAAACGAATCGTTTGAGTGAAGGGCGAAAAATGGAGCAATAATGGAGTAGAGCGGTGAATAAAAGAGGTACCGGGTTCAGCAGAGAAGAAACAGAGCTGCAGCACAATTCTGCGAGCGGGCACCAAAACACGCAGCACCGAATGTTTCCAAGCGGCTCGTTTCCGTTGCAGGTCTTTCTGTGCAATCACTTTCTGTGGTAAGAAGGCCCGTTTCGAATAAGATTCACTGAAATATAAATAGGAAGAGTGCAAAGCAACTAAGTGACACTTCTATGCACAGTTCGTTTCGTAGTCACAAGCATACATGGACCGGAAAAATTCGGAGGGGGTGTGAAGGTTGTCTCGGGTGGGGGTACCGCAAAAGTCCAAAAAACGCCTACAAAGCGAAATTTTTCTCCCTCTGGGAGGGGGGGGGCGCGAGGGGTGTATGAACGACCGAGGGTGGGTATTGGCCAGCGAAGGGGGTAACCGATAAACCGTAACATGTATCATCACAAGATCTGTAAAAAACGCCTTTTTGAATCTAATAAAAATATAAATATTTTACACTATTGGGGGTCAGAGTGTTTATGTGAGGACAATTTAGCGTTTTTGAGTTCTTAGCCAAAAGAAGCAAGATTACCTTTCCTCTCTAAGCAACTGCTGCATCTGTTTGACGTCGGCAGCAGTCATCTGGAAGAAGTCATCCGAGGGTTCGGCAGACTCTCTGGCTTCGGTCAACACCGTCGACTCGCTGCTGAACCAGAGCGTCTGTCTCTCGCATCTCTCAATCTCCTTTCTCTCCTTCGCACCAACTACTTGCGTCGGCCGAGTTGAATTGGTCGGTTCGGGAAACTGAAATCCATCCTTCATTATAATATACTGTATATTATTTATTATTATTCTTATTATTTATTGTTACGCTTCGTGCCAACTTGCTGTCTTTTCGGCCTTGAAATGCCTTGTGGTACCTTGAAATTCTGGAAATCGATGCCCTGTTGCTGCTGCTGAATCATACGACCGAGAGTGGCACGACCCTGCACCACGTCCATTTCCCAGGGAATCTCTGCGTTCTCGTCTAACGATCTGTTGACCGTTTGTAGCAGCTGTTGTAGGTTAGCCATTCGGTCGTCTGCTCGGGCCGTCAGTCTAGGAGTCTAAATTACAACTCTTCCTTTAACTTTCTAAATTCCCCTCCACCTTTTTGAATAGCATCGGCTAGGGCCAGGCCAACAATTCCCGGTTGGCTGCCTCTTCCCACGAGACAATTTTTCCATTTATTTTGAGGAGCAATTTGTTGAGTTTGTTTGAGTTACAGGAAAACAGGCACTTTAGCTGCATTTCAGCTGCAATTTTACTTTTTGGACGATTTTTTGCTCGAAATTCCAATTATTGAGCGAATTTTAGAAACGGTAATTTGAGCTGTAGGGGAGGATGGTTGCGGTGCGGGCACACATGTACTAGAGGGTAACCCCCGTAGCTAGAAAGGCCAACCCCCTCAACCCCCGAGATAGTTTGGGGACCCTCCCCGACCCAAAAAAAACAAGTAGCTCCAGTACTAACAAACTGACTCAGAAATCACTAATTTTTAGCCTAAAATTCGCTTGAAAAGCTTTCAGAAACCGAATTTGGCATTTCCGCTGCTGATATTTAATGCCGAGGGGTATGGGCCCGCTCGGGGGGGGTTTGACCGAAATTTTCTGTTTTTCCTAAAAAAAGGTCGCCAAATTTCTCCCAAGAAATGTCGCCAAAATTTTTTGAGCGTGAATCGGACTGGGGGTTGCGTGTATGGTTGCGGGTTTGGGTCCGGCCCGTTCGGTGGGTAGAGTACAAAAAATCCTCAACAAATTGGTATTTTGGGCAAAGAATCGCTAAAAAGTGCTAGTATAGACTGAGATAGAGTAGTATAGACTGAGGTACAGTAAAAATCTGTTTTAAAGCACATCCGGAAAAATTCGGAGGGGCAGAAAAGTCCAAAGTATTTTGCCATTAAAAGCAAAACAGATTTCCCTACGGAAGGGGGTTGGGGTGGGCTGGAAAAATGGTGTTAGGTAGTCAAAATCCGAAAATTTGGGGGTGGGCAGTGGCGTATCCAGGATTTTGGAAAGGGGGTGTAAAATTTTGAAAGTGTCTGGTTGGGCCGTTGCCCAACCAGGGTAAGAAAATTTAGCAAAATTAGCCTTCAAAAACGCGTTTAAAACGCATTCCGAGCTTAAAATTAACAGAAATTACACGTTTTAGTGTCTATAATGGCCTGGTTGGGCTTCTGCCCGACCAGGGCGAGAAAATTTTGAAAATTTGGCCTTCAAAAACGCATTTAGAAGGCATTCTGAGCACAAAATAGACAGTTTTAGTACATAATTCATTAGTTTCTTATATTTTGACAGACTCCACCTCCACCGCAAAGGGGGTGTACACACCCTACACCCCCCTGGATACGCCACTGGGGGTGGGCCTACCGATTTGGGCAGGGTTCGCACAGATCCGGATTTCCAAATTCCCTGACTCTTCCCTGTTTCACACTAACACTAACATAGCACTAGCAAGTGGGAGTAAAGGCCGGACCAAGTATAGCTCGAACAGCGTTAGTGAAAGCAATGTTTCGTAGCTGTTTGTTACGCAGTCAGAAACAGTGTTAGTCAGTAGTTTACAATTAGTGACTGTTGCTAATAAAACGATTGCTTAGGTAGAAAGACGTACATCCAACAACTGAGCAGGTGTCTGATCGGAGTTGTCTGGTTGAGTGTCCATGGCTTCTCCAAAAACCGAAATGGCAGCGGCAGAATGGAGCACTCCTCCGCCTACTCTCTCCTCACTGGAAGAGGCCAAGCGCTCCTGCATTTCCTAAACCGAATCAGTTTCGTGAGAGAGTGGTGTTGGTGTAGAACAAAGACCCTCTCTCTCTGCTGCTCTATCAATTGTCTGCGTTCGTTTTCCAACCGTTTCTTCTCGAACAAATCGTCCAGTTGTTTGTGTCTGAGTTGAGTGTCCACCAGACACTCCTCTATCTCTGCCATTCGAGAGGGGTCCACCGGTCTACAGCTGTATCGCAGCAATTCGCGACCTTGCAGTATGCCCAACGACTTTAGAGTCGTAGCTGCCAGCTGCCGAGCGCCAATTATCTAAACTAACACTTGCTCTCTCGTCTCTTGTACTCAAAGGTCAGGGTTCGTGCGGCTTTTGCATAGCAAAATTCCCTGACCTTTCCCTGACTTTTCCATGACCAAAGTCAAAATTACCTGACTAACCAGGGGGAGAAAACTGCAACCAATGTGAGAAAAATTTTGAAAAATAGGCTTTGAAAAATGCACTCAAACGGTATTCAGAGGGTAAATTTCCGGTTTAAGCAGTAATATATAAAGTCTGAAGATCTAACTTCAAATTGGTGCTGTGTAAAGGCTGACAGGACCATTTGGCGATGAAATGATTCTGCTGCTATCAAATTTTTCCCTGACCAGACACCAAATTCCCTGACTTTTCCCTGATTCCCTGACTTTTTTTAAATTCCATGACTTTTCCATGACTCCCTGACTTTCCATGTCCCGCACGAACCCTGAAGGTTTGTCCCTAGTTCAGCCGTTGGCATACATGGGCCGGAAAAATGGGGTGGGGGGTCAAAATTTTCAATTTGGGGGGTGGGTGTTCCGTCAAAATTTTCCGCCGGGGGGGGTCGAAGCCCAGTTGGGGGGGGGTCAAAACCAAAAAGTGCCTGCGAACGCTTTCTAGGTTGTTTTGGTACAATTTTCTGCCATTATATGAACAAAAATAACATTTCACACTATTTTATGACCGTATATGACACAAATCAGCAATTTGGACAAATTCATGTCATTACAAAAGCTGCCAGAGTCGAATTTGTTTTGAAATTTGTGTTTGTTATGTGCAGTTTTTTGGTGTAGTAAAGCTGGCCTGCACCATTATTTCCACAACCACTGCACAGGGTGGGTGGGGTCGGCTGCACGCCATTTTGGGTGGGTGGGTGGGGGGGGCCGGGGGGTCGAGCCTAAGTTGGGGGGGGTGGGCAAACCCCCCCGGACCCCCCCGGCCCATGTATGGCCGTTGGTATAGCGGGAGGGGGTAGAATAGTAAAAATCACTCAAAAATCGCAGTTTTGGCCTGAAAAATTGGCTCATAAATTGCGTCCCAGAAATCGTTCGGAGGTTGCAGTGGTGGGCTGTGGCTGTAGGCGATGAGGGAGATAGTGCCATGCAGGTAGTCCGGCGCTCTCCCTCATCACATTGAGATTTGTTTTGGGTTAGTATATTCTAGGACACCCTGTATATAAATGGGAGCTGAATTGGACACTGTTGACAGGAGATTCCCTACCTCAGTGTTGACATGACAACAAATAGGTTGCAGTCCGTCTCCACCGGGATTGGTCAACGAATTCTCGGTCTCGGTCTCGAATTCAGTCAGCAGATCAAACAGATTTGTGTCTCTCGAGAAATTCTTCATCAGCCGTCTCCCGTCCACTTGAAGTCCGATTTGCACCTAAACACTGCCCAATCGTTACAATAAAACGAGCTGTCTTTGGCAGGCATTTGATTTATCGACTTTTACCTTGCCAAATCACCAATAACCTTTTTTCTTAGCCTGTACTCTCTTAACAAATTTGAGTTCGGCAGAATGCAAATTAGCATGGCAACAAAATACAGTGAAAGCATTTTTGCACTTTGAACTAAGCATTGTGATGGTTGTTTTGTTCTGAACTGACCGTGTGAGGCAAATTTGCGGAAGGATTGGGCACCAATTCGAGAGCGGCGTTGATGGGCAGTCCACTGAGTCGAAAGGTGAGGGCTGGCGACAGGATCTGTCTGTGGTGCTGCAGACTGTACTCGTCACTGTCGAACCCTTCTCTCTTACACGCCTCTTCTAATATCTCAAACAAACTGATTAACAGTGCAGACACGGTGTCAACAAATTTCGTTCCCCCAAATCTACAGCAATAAATTTTGCTTTCGCTAGACAATTAAGAACTGTATGACAGATTAATTTATTATGTTAATGTCTACTAATGGCAAAAGCAGGAGGCAATCGCAAAGGCAATCGCTTTCCAAATGGCAAAAGATACTGCAGCTCAGATGATTATGCTGAAATGAGTCGCAAATAAACTCAAAAAAGATCTGAACAGTGTTTTAGGCAACTTTTTCGCAACAACAATTTCTCTGCTTCTTGGGACATTTGCTGTGGACTACCAGCTGTAAGATAAGATCTGTCCGGAGCCTGTGTAACTCATACAATTCCATGTCCCAGTGATTCGTCATCCACCGTTCAGATATTTTGAGTTTACTTGCAACTGATTTCAGTGTAATCATCTGAGATACAGCATCATACCCAAACCTACAATATAACATCAATAAACAAGACAAACAACACTTTTGTTGTTGGCACGGGCCAACGTCTGCCAGCCACGCAACCTGCAATTTAACACTTGCTCACCTCTTGTATTCGTTTACCAGGGTTAACTTTCACCATAGCACGACGCTTGTTCGGACACAACACACTCACGCTCGACATCTTTGCTGATCTGATGGTGATAGGATTTCTCTGTTCGGCCTATTCCTTTTGGACGTAATAAGTAATGAAAACTTTATATAGACGACAGTACAGAATTGCAATCCTTTTCTTCAGACAGACGGCAGACTAATGATGATTACTTGACGTATTAACTTCCAGCTTTCTCTATTTCATAACACCCACCACGTCACGAACTAATAAGGCCTATTTGACCAATCTGATTGTACAGCATGGGACCAATTACTGTCCCTTTGTCTGGCTGCGGTCGACGCCGCCGCGCAGCTTGTGGCGGAAAATTTAACCCGCCCTACTCCGAGTCGGAGTCTCCGACCATTTCCGTTTTGCGCGCGATCTCTGCAATATTTTTCTGCGCTTGGTGGGTCTATCCACCCAGGCAGATCCTACTCACTACTACAAATGGATTACGACTGACGTCCAAAAATTGCTTTATCCTGTTAAATCTCAGGCTCAGGTTTTTACCTTCCCTAATTCAAATCAACTTTTGCCTAATAATTAATACAAGACAATGGTTTCGATGCGATGCCACTATGTAGGAAGGTAAGTCATATCTTCTTTGTGCAGGACTAATCGTGTTGATGGGTGCGCCATGTTTGCAGCACGTTCATCTCTACTCTAAGGCGGATCGTGTTTTTGAACTAACAGTACAGTTCTGTCTGGCTCTCCGTTGCGTAGCCCGTCTCGTGCCTTGCTCTTATCCCGTAGGCGATGTTTTCGGTAGTAAAAACGTGTCTTCACTTTAACACCGCACTCGATCACTATCCAGGACTGCCAGATAAGTCCCAAACAGACTGTATCTCGCTTTTACGCGCCTCTCAATAGTCAGTCTGATTGGCGGTGAGCTACTGCCCATTTCACGTCATGGAACCAACCCCGTTAACCGGTAAGTCTTGTAGCTGAAGCTGAAGACAGCAAACCGTAGCCAAAACTCGGAACAATAAAACGTACAGTAGTCGTCACATCCGTTGAACTATTTCCCCATGTTTCAGTTGGTACTGTCGGAACTGAAGATCAGTCCAACTGACACCACCGACGCGTGGGCTGAATCCTGTTTTAGCTACGGTACGTATTTTAGTAGCGCTATATCTGTAGGCTAACTCGCAATCAGTAAATCAGCATAAATCACTACATAATATAAATTCAAACCGAGGAAAAATTACACATAAAAAAATAAGTGTGAACGATGCATGTGCCCAGCAAGCTAACATAACAACGTTGTGGTGGCGTTGGGGCAGGGCAGGGCAGTGGCAACAGTGTGGTTTAAATTTCCGCCGCATGCTGTGCCGCCGTTTGGGAAGCAGCCAGAAAAGGGTCAGTGATTCGACTGGTCCCGTGCAGTGCAATCTAATTACCCCCAGCGTTTTACCACCACTGCTATTCTCCCTTGCTTGGCGGGCGTCGAATAGAGATTGAAGTTTTTTAAACCAAACAAACTGTTAAAACAAACTTGTTACTACTATACCATAGGAATCTATCGGACGAAAGTCCGGTAATAATCGGAAGTTTACCTGAAAATCAAGTGTCTACCGTAAGACGCGACCGTAAATTGCACAAATTCACAACTACCCTTACAAAAGTTGCCGAAAATTTCAGTCATACTCGGACAGTAGCACCCCACATCCCAATGACCGATTTAGATTTACGCTTGTGCTTAGTTTGTGCTCAGGTTTAGAATCAGAATTTAATTTATGCATTAGTTCATGCTCTAGCTTTAGCTGTAGACCTATGGTTAGGCTTAAGTTAAACAGATCAGCCACCCTACCAGGGGGCAAGTCGTCTTGTATTGTATGATTCGCTCACCAGACGGCATTGTCATCGCGTCAGTTAGCCTTTACTTGTAGCTCGGTCGGACCGTAAATTGTCATGGTACAGTATCTACTCAATAAATTCGCGTCGAAAACCTTTAACCATTTTAACGAACAGGACTTCCAATAGATTCTCTTGCTATAGTTCTAACCGAATGGCTGGTACCTTTGTTTGGCGTTTCGGTTGCACTTATGGAGGTGTGCCATAATGCTAATGCTATAAAGATAGGGTATACACGGTACAGTAGTTCGGGACCTACGAAACCGTTGCACTTTTAGAGCCTTCACTTTGACTGTGGACACGTGGAAGTGCATAACTATTGGTTGAAGTGAAGCCAAAGCTTTGAGAGTAAAAATCTGAGGATTCATGCATGTTGTGTTAAATTGATTAACGGACAAAAGTTACAGCAAAACCAAACCGATGATAGATAGGAGGAAGACGCTGTACATATGTATGTAGTTGGCAAAAGAAGTAGGTTCAGAGTCTCAACACTTGGCCTGTAGTATCAGAATCTAGCTTCTTGAGGGTTTCGTTTTTGACGTCCACGTCTTCAATTGCATTCGCTTCCAGCTGGTTGTCGGTAGTTGCGTCCAGATCGCAGAAGGGCAGGTGGGGTTGTCTGAGACAGATAGTGCTGAAGAGACGTTGCCAGGGTGACACGATTACTCTCTCAGGCACTTCTTCTTGGTCCTTATCGCACACACTCAGGCTCGGCAGCTTTTTGCACAGTTTCTCTATTGTACTTTCCCTCTAAATACCTACAGTTGCACCTTACTATGGAAATTTTTGTTAATAACTGATCTTCCTGCCACCAAGATTACTCGTGCTGCTACATAAAAGCGTACCTGTGCTAATCCAAGAGAGGTGAAAATGAAAATCAGAACGATAGTGGTTGCAACCGATCTTGCCTGCATTGCGAACGCGTGAACGACAAAAACTGACTAAAGACTTTTGCAATCTTTCGTTGTCACGGGTCACTGGGACAAGGTCGGCGCATCGCAAAAGTTTACGATGAATATAAAGTGCACAAATTATTGCAATTGTGCACTTGTGTTTTGCGCTTAAAAACAACAAAATACTGCAATTGCTGTTAAAGGAGATCTCTCAGTAAAGGAAGTAATAGTAATAAAGTAATAATCAATCAATAAGACTAAAGGAAGTCAGAGTAATGTAATATGTTTTATCACTATTATAAAATACACTATTTTGTATTGTATGGTAGCGTTATACGTGTGCAGTACGTAATACAACGCGTGATTTTATTATTATATTTACAACGTAATATTCTATGGTAGTTTTATTGATATGTATGGTGTGGTATGTACGTAACGTACGTATGTTAGTTACTTGAAAATATTTTTTGCACGTTACATGGCACAACTGGGTGACAGTTATACATAGGAGAAAACCACAATCACCATTCACCCAGCACATACAGTACAGCACAAAGCGAAGCCAGATTGTTTACCGACGTCTGGGGCTTGCTTTGTCTGGCGAATGAGTTGGCCGAGCGCGAGAATGAACAAGTTTCGGCAACTCGATTTCTGTTAGACTTAGTTTAGTGGGATTCCGCAGATAAGAAAAAGTGATAGTAAGAGTGAGTATCATAAAGAGCAAATTGACCATACAAACGGGAGTGTGGTAGTATTCGTAATGGTCGAAGTCCTTTTCGCGCACGTGTTCCAGAATAAGCAAAAGAAAGGACACAATTGCAATGAAGAATGTAAAAAGGCGCACAAACACGTACAATTTGACGCCCAACCTGCACTGGTATTTTAGTCCCGCAAGCAGAAACAGACTAGAGACTAAACTGAAAACTAGAATAGCAGTGGTAAGCGAGAAAAAAGCATTGGCTGTGACGAATTGCTTAGAATCGTGCCAGAAGCCCTCCTCTGAAGTGCCGTTGAACGGAACTTGCAGGTGCGGCAAGTGGTGCAATATAATCACTGAGTCGCTGCCGATCAAAAATCCTGAAACAGTGATAAGTTTTGCAAATTCTCACCGCTATTTCGTACCATCGATCAAGCATGTTAGTAACAATGTACATGTAGTTTGAGCGCCATTCTTCCTTTCATCCATCTTTGTACGATGTCGGCAACTGTATATCAATACAACCACTTTTTCCGAACGCTTCCGATTGAATAAGACTAGAAACAGGTGAGTAGGCCGGTACACGTGCTTATGAATAGTCTGACTGAATACGTAGCTTTCAACGGGCCTCGCCTAGTAATGTCTGGCCATGCGTCTCAACGGTGATGTCATTAATCCTGAAAAACTTCAAGGTGAAAGTTACAAGCTACAGTAAGCTACCTACATCGTGAGAAAATAAGTAATTCTTGGATATCTGTTTGTTTTGAATGAGCAAAACAGAAAATTTGATCTTCATGATAATCGTTATATTCTCAAGACTATGTCAATCTGCAACTGCGTGAAATGTTAACACATAAAAGCCCACAGTTTTGCAGCCATTCTCCAAATTTCACTGTTTTGATTTTGAGAGCGAATATCTCAGAAAATAAGCAGAGAACATTAATAAAAATTTCAGCAAACTTTAAAATATAACTCCTTAGGACAGACCGTCTAAAGTCGGATTTTCTAACCGTGGCTAACCGGCAGCAAATTTGCGACGGATAGAAACACGACTTTCGGTGGGCGTCAAATTTGTCCAACGGTAAGCTTTCGGAGCCTCTGACGGGGCGGAGCCTCGATCGATTGACTAAATCGGTTCCTTACTTTGAGATTTCCGACTTTAGACGGGACATGTTTGTTGCTTCTCCTAACCGCTTCCTAACCGTGCATTTGGCAAACCGTGCTTTCTCCTAACTGCTTCCTAACCGTGCAGTTTGGCAAGCGTTCAAGTGGGCGTGGTGACGGTAAGGATTTAGTACCAGCCCACAAATGCGCGGGGGGTGGACGGTAAGCATTTTCGAAATTGCAAAGTCGGAACCTACTTGCCGTCAGGAAACTACTCCAATTGGAGTAGGGTCAACGCCAACCGGATAAATCTATCTTTCATATAAAAAGGATTCATTCAAATCCGTTGGGATTTGCGGTTGCGGAAAATCTGCGGGGTTGTTTTTTTTCTTTTGACGGACCCTGTATTTATGTATATCCAATTTGAAAGAAAGGTGAAAGTTTGAAGTTCCAAGTTTGAATACTTATACTGTAGCTAAGTAAAATGTAGAGATAAACTTACTGGACTGTCCGATTCGCATCAATGTGCCGTAGTATGGTTGAGGATGTGTAAGGAAAACCCGTCTAAATCAAGTTTCAATGTTGTTCTAAAATGACCCGTGTTCAATTTCTCGTTCTAAACAAATTTGTGTTTTAATTTTTGAAGGAGTTCCATTATCAATGAAACTCTGTTTTACTTTACATACAAAATAGTCCAAAAGCATTTTACTGCCAATATTGCAATGTGCGAGGCAAAGTTTTCACTGTGGCATCGAAGAACACCCAGTCGGCCTCAATGATTGGTTTGGTATACTTGCAAAAAAGGGGAAAAGACGAATCGAGTCTTCTGCCCCTTCCCACGTTTTTTTGTTATTTTCTGGGTTTCCCAGTGCAATTCCTTTCCTGCTAGTGCAAAAGTGAAATAATCTTGTTTGTCATCGTAGATGAAGCTCTCATTCGGTGAATAATAGAGTTGAAGCGGCGGAGGGGAAAGGAAAGTAGTGCGTAAAAGGTATGCAGAGTGTGGATCGATGGCAATGTTATTAGTGGAGGCAATTACAAGCAGTGGTTGGGAGGAATTCCCCAAGTAAATTTGATTAAGAGCGTCCCGACCGTCGGTGCATCTAATTGTGTGTGTGCGTGTCGCGGCTCTGGCCGGCAATTGCTCAACGTCTGCCAAAATGTGTCGGGGCAGCTGTGGCTCTGCGCCATATAAATGATCGGCTTCCAGTAAGAGGTAAATAAAAGTCTGGCTCGGGGCCGGCCGGCCAGTCGTTTTCCGCGCCCGCCGTCCCCTCTTAACGACGTAGATGTTGTTTCCGGAGATACCAAACGTCGTTCTAAGTAAAAGCCTGCTAGAACTGCCACGCCACAGGCCTTCCGGTCTCTCTAATCGAAGTAAAAAATCGAGCAAAAGCCATGAACGCCTTGCGGTCGATAGTCCCAAAATGCACCGCCGCTACTTCGGTGACAGCGGTGAAAGTCTATCCGCCTTTGAAAGACGCAAAAGTTTCGACAAAAGTTTGCGCAGGCATCCGGTCTCCGCTAATGTCGTGGCGCATGTCCACCCGCTCAACGCTGCCGCCAAAAAACGGCACTCGCTTACACCCGACTACTACCTGCGCCTCACCTCCCACCACGTCTCTAGCGACCAACTGCATGCGTAAGTATCTTTAGAAGTTCTATGCTGAGACATACGCTGAAAAGTTTCGATAGTTACCTAATAATAGTAAATGACAAATGACATTACCTATTGTACTACATGCAACTCAAATTGAGTTTCTCTTTTATTCTGCATTACTTTTACCGTAGTTGTGAAACATCTGTTTTTCTTAATTCACAGAGAGGTCAAAATTTGTTTTACGGTTTTTGTCAATACAGTGGTGCCTCGTTAATATGGCCACATCGGGAAAAGGCCCAAATAGCCATATTATGGAAATAGCATATTAACAGATCATAAATCACTATGTTTTCCATTGTAGGCGAAAGAATAGGCACACCAGCTAGCTAGCTGGCCATATAATCGAGGGTACCATATTAACGAGGGCCATATTAACCAGGCACCACTGTATACCGTCTCTAACAGCACAAGATGGGCTCTTTCCCTAGAGTCAAATTTGTAATTTACTAGGAAAATGTAACTACGCAACGCAGCTTGCTTGGTACATGTATTGCAGAAGCCAATAGAGACTAGAGACACCGGAGCAGTTGCGATTACGATCTTTATTGCTCTACTAGCGTACATGGGCCCATTCTGCCGTAATCTGTCATGTTGAAGAGCCAATGCCTCCAATACTCTTAGCAATGTTGACCTGTTCGAACGAAAGAAATAATTTGATTGTGAATCTGCAGTTAACTACATTTGTACATATAAGGTCCGTTACAACAAGCATATACGTACATATACCGTGCGTATGTACATACTGTACGTAATAGTTATTTTAGCCATCCCCTCTTGAACCCCTCAGGATATGAATATTCTATCTCCCCTCCGCTGAAATACTGTATAAGCCGATGTGTAGTACGACAAGCAAAGGCATACATGTGCTAGTGGTCGGGGCTTGTCCCTAGTTCAGTGGCCTATCCAGGGGGTGTAGGGTGGGTACACCCCCTTTGAGCTGGAGGTAGAAAGAGAAAATCTGTCAAAAATAAGCGAAACTAATTAATTATGTACCAAAACTGTCTGTTTTGTGCTCAGAATGCCTTTTAAATGCGTTTTTGATGGCTAAATTTTCAAAATTTTCTTACCGTGGTTAGTCAACGGCCCTACCAGGCAGGCACTTTCAAAATTTTACACACCCTTTCCGAAATCCTGGATATGCCACTGGCCTAGTTACCGCCTATAGCTAGAAAGGGTAAAACCGGTCACCCCTACCCTACTCCCTTGCTAGTAGCGGCTCCATTACTAACTGTGTCAGAAATTGAATCACTAAACTTTAGCTTAAGAGCCTTTTGGTAACCGAATTTTCTGTTTCCACTGCAGATATTGAAGACAATACGCGTTTCAAGAAGTCCTTTTTTCTCATTTTAAGCTTGTTTATGCTCTTCAAATTGCGATTTTTACCGTTTTTTATTAAACAAAACGTGCTAAAAATGTATTCCCTTCGATTTTGGAGCCGCTCGGCAGGCAACCCATACCCGACCGACCCGACCTGTTCGGTTTACATGTAGTATGGGTGAAGAAGGCCGTAGGTGGAGTGTTTCAGAATGAGCTCCGACCAGTGCAGTACGACGAGCACGCCCACCAGCGCAGGCAGCAGTGGTCAGCAGAGTAGACGGAGCAGCACCGAGTCTCGGCAACGCAGCACCACCGAGCCGCGTCTGGCTCGGCCGCAGCTGAAGATCAGTCGCAGTCACGACGACACTCGCAACGGACAGCGTCGACGTAGCAGTGTGCAGAAGAGTCTGGAGAAATACGCCGGCATCAAGGCCTACAAGTGCGAGCACTGCAACGACACCCAGGCTATTCTCAATCTCTGCGGCAACTGTCGCTCGGTGGCCTATTGCTGCAAGAAGTGTCAGCTGGAGGACTGGAAAATACACAAGAACGAGTGCAGACACCGCAACCCCAGCCACTTCAGGAAAGAGGACAGAGAGAAGATAAGCTGGTTTCTGGACTTGGCACCCAGATACGCGACGCACAGTGAGCAGGTGGCCGACAGAATCACCACCTACTTGGTCGACGCCTTCAAGTTGAGGTGTCTCGATGAAAAAGTATGCAACAGGCTGGGACCACAACTTTTGTGCAACCGATGGCATAGTCATACATGTAACAGGGGGTCTGGTGGTCTGCCCGCCCCCACCCGACTTAGGCCAGACGTCCCCGGATGGGGACCCCCCAAGACGATTTTTCCGACCCCCCCCCTCCGATTTTTCTGGCAAGTAATTTTTGAGCAAATTTCAGACCCAAAAATTTCCAAAATCGACTGCAAAACAGCACTTTTTAGCTGTATTTCAGCCAAAAATAGCGATTTGTTGCCAAAAATTGCGATTTTTTTCGATTTTTGAGCGTTTTTAGTGCCCACGCCCCCCTCCCCCTTCGGCGGATGACCTGTTACATGTATGGGCATAGTGTGGTACCGGTTCAATCAAGTGAGTGGTTGGTCGATGTATGGCACGGGCACCGGTTCTAACGTTATATACGTTATAAATGGAACCAAAAACTTCTTCTATAAGCCAAATTATAAACAAAAGAAAATGGCATTAGACTAAAGCGTCGCTGCGCGAAACCGAAACATCATTACGCGCTATCGCGCTTACACTGTACTTAATAGACTGGCACTCACTCAGGTGTTGTTGAATTATTGCAGCAAAAAGATCAATAAATCGTAGTTGGTAGACAGAGACACGTCTTTTACTTACGTATGCATAAGAACAGCTGCTTCAAAGCAACTCTATTTCTCAATTAATAGAATGACACCAGAGTGTCAATTTCAGGAACTAACAGGAGAATTTCCCCCACGAGACGAGATTCTACCAAAGTTCTCGCGGTTCATGTACGCCGCCAAAGGAGTGAGAGTGTTGCCCGACAGTTTCGGCAAGATGGACTACATTTCCATACATAACGAAGCTCTCTACCGGCACAAAATTCGAGAGATCGCAGAGGACGAGCAAATTCTGGAAGACATGCACCAGAGACACGAACAAACCCCTCTGGTTGATGATTTGAGACTGCTACATCAGATTATCTGCGGTCCCCTCACAATCCACCCCACTGAATTTAACTTAATATAATATTTTTCACTATTTGTACATAAAACATTCCATACGGTTATGTACAATCTACCCCTCGATTCGACAATAAAACGAATGGTTTTCTTATCTTCATTACTTAGAAATTTTTTGCGTGCCTGGCTATAGGGACATGCAATGCGTACCTAAAAAATGGTAATAATCACGCAAAACATGTTTTAAAATCACTGAAATTTTCAAAAAACGTGACTGCTCAATCACGCGTTGCATGAAGCACTGTGCATTGTCTGACAAAAAAGCGTGACTGACCAATCACTTGTTTTGCACTTTTATTTTCCAATCACATTTATGCTAAAAACAGCCGCACGCAAAGCGTGATTCAATGTAGGGTACTACTCCAAATGGAGTAGCTTCTGCTAGTAAGGGTTACAAGCTTCTTTAGTACAGTACATGTATGTACATGCAGAAAATCCTTTTCTAACCCATATCTGTGTTCTACTAACCATATTCGTAATAATAAAAATTGTTCGAAAAAAAAAAAAATTTGCCAAAACCGCCTTAATAAAGTAAACTAACATGTCATGGGACCAAAATCAGTTGCCGCAACAGTTGTCCATTCGACCGCAAACGCATGGTACCCTAAACAAAAGCAGGAGTCGGTCGATATCGGCGGGCCACTCTAATTCGATTTACTGCCGAGCTGGCGGTCACTGAGTTTAGACGGAGTTTTCCGTTAACTCTCGTTTCTTATTCCGTTCTCGCCTTAGATGTGCTTAAAATGCACCTGACAAATCAGCTTTTACTTTCTGCCACCAACCAGAGACAGGTATGATGGATGGATTCAATAGTGCTGCTGAGCTGATGTTTCAGCAAGAATAGGACATAAAAATTAGTGTTGATTTTCTGAAAATCTTTGGCCAATGTGCAATACGTACTCTGTACAGGTTTCAGTTGCTAAAAACAACAGCTATCCATCTGAGTTTATTCTGTGTGTCGCTGGGCTATTTGGCAATAGTGTTGAAGACGTTTGGCAGCATAAACCGAGCACAGGACAAAGTTATGGTGAACGAGGAGGCTAAGCGGACAGCGCTGGAGCGGATTTGGAGTGTGCGCACCAACCAAGCCATGGACACAGACCTGCGGGTTCTGTATCGCGGCGGAGTCGGCGAGCTTCCAACAGACCAAAGTTCCCACCACGACCTTAGTTTAAAATACGAGTGGAACACCATCACTTCTGTCCTTTTCACACTTGCTACCATGGCTACAATTTCTGTATATTATGTAATTCTTGGTAAACTCTATCCTTAAACTTGGGATACCTGGTCCTTTCCCTGCAATCTGTCCTTACACAAGTTGTCCTAAACGCTGCAGAAAGACAAAAGCTTGGAAACCAACGCTTTTATGATTATCCATTCATGTAACGGTAGGGTCCGGAGGGCTGCCTCCACCCACTTAGGCCAGACCCCACGATCGAGGACCTTCCTCCAATTTTTGGCAACTAATATCTTGAGCAAATTTTTGCGACTTTTTAGAATTTCATACGCTAAAACTGCTAAAATTGACTGCAAAACAGCACTTTTTTGCTGTATTTGAGCCGAAATTCGCGATTTTTGCGAATTTTGAGGTGAGCACCCAACCGCTTTCCCTAGAATTCGAGCGTAGAGCCCCCGCCTGCGCCAGACCCCCAACCCCTCTCCCCCTCCGGCGGATGACCTGTTACAAGTATAGGATTATGATTCCCTATTTCGAAATCTACCTTGTCTACGTAAGCCTATCCCACTTTACAGTCTAACACAACGTACGTACCGGGTTTTCTGTAAATAAGCTCATGGGTTTGTTTTAGGTTTTGGCACTTTTTGGCCCTCCTCCACATTGAAACCAAAAGTAAGCCTATGGGCTTATTCATGGAAACTTTATTTTTTGCCTTTTTCAGTCAAATTCAATAGAACAGAGATAAATGCAATCGTTCAATGCTATTTGTCAATAAATTGTGATTGTACGAATAGCATTGCATTTTGCACTCATTCTGCATTTTACCTTGCTTTTAGTAATTTTTTTATAGTTTTCACGTATTTTACATGTAAAACTCCAATTCACGCCCTCCAAGCAAAAAATGTCGAAACCAAAAATAAGCCCATGGGCTTATTTACGGAAAGATTAATATATTGGTCGTCTGCTGGGTTTTGTAGTAGTTGCTGGTCCGCGAACAACTTTTACCTCCAACAGACAATTAAATAAACAGGAGAATGTAGACACGACCGCTCGCCAAACAATCAGACGGAGAGAGTGAGAATGTTCTAGAGAACAAAGGGCGAGCGGGCAAACTAATCACACGGCGCTACGATACAATGTCTGGCGTGTACATGGTTACGGTAGCCTATCGCGGTTGTCTATACAACAAGTGGTGTGTATTTGCTAGCTGGCGCAACTACACACTCAACGCCAAACATATCAACCACCTTCTTCCTTCTTGAAGCGGAAGCGTCGGTTAGTAGTAGTGCCAGTCTCCTAGACGGTCTGGCGGTTGACGATTCCGCTGCGGGTGGTGTCGCCGTTCTGGTCGCGGTTGAGCTGGTTCTGGCGCGGTAGCCTCAGCTTCATAGACAGTAGGTCCCGGCCGGTCGGCAACGCGTTGCAGGTTGCGCCCGTTCCACTTCTGCTTGTCCGACAGCAGGTAGTTGAATTGGCCGAGCACCTTCACGACAGTCAGTACTTTGCCGCTCCAGGGACTCAGTCCTTTGGGCGTGTGAGGCCGTCTGGTGCGCACCTTCTGCCCAACAGTGAACGTTGGTCCTGAGCTGGTAGTAGTACGTCGGTTTGACTGCTGTTGTCTCTGCCGCGACTGCATGTCCTCCCCTCCTTCCTCTTTTTGAGCTGTTTTGCGGGGTTGTCGGTAGACTTCCCAGCCCAAACGAGGTCGGCGTCCGAAAAACTTCTGCGCAGGGCTGAGTTCCTGGCCCTCTCGAGCTGTGGCGCGGAAGTGTGCTAGCGAACGTTGCAGGCCTTCTTCCCACGGTAGACTAGCGCTGAACGTCTGAATGTGGTGTTTGATGAATCGGTTGAAAACCTCCACGAACGCGTTCTGCTGGGGAGTGTAGACTGGTGTTGTCTCGTGAATGATGTCCCGTTCAGTCAGGAAGCTGCGAAACTCATCGCTGATGAACTGTGGGCCGTTATCAGAGATTAGTTTGGCGGGGTTACCGAACCTCGCGAAAATCTCCTTCAGCCAACGGATGATTCTGCCGGAAGTGGTGTCCTTCGTGCACAGAACCTCTGGGAACTTAGAGTAGTTGTCCACGAGCACAACGATATTCTTCTGATGAACAGGGGCATTATCGAATGGCCCTGTGATGTCGATGGAGAGTTCTTCCCACGGCTCCTTTGGTGTGTACAGATGCTGGCCCTGCAGGTGCAGCTTGGGTGCTGACTTGGCCGAGTTGAGACAGTTGCCACAGTTCCTGACGAAACGCTCAGCCTCTGTGGCCATTCCCGGCCACCAGTAGGTCTCTCTAAGCTTCCGTTTGAACGCAACGATGCCCGGATGTCCTTCGTGAGCCATGGATAGCAGATCTGGTCTCAGCGAGGTTGGAACCAGAATCTGGCTTTTGTCCCGCACGACATATCCATGCTCCAGCGAGAGGTGGTCGCGTAGAGTGTAGAACACTGTTGACTGGAGTTGAGGTGGCAGCTTAGGCTTAGCTGGCCAGCCTGTGGTGCAGAAACGCTTCACTAGTTGCAGCTGAGGGTCCAGGTCCGTAGCCTTAGCGATTTTCTCGATAGAAAATCCCCTCCGAGTAGTACTGCAGATTTTAGGCACGTCCGGCACCTTCTGCAGTCTGGACAATGCATCGGCCATGTAGTTTTTGCGTCCCGCCACGAATTCGACCGAGTAGTCAAAAACGTTGAGGCGATGGACCCAACGCTCGAATTTTTGAGAACAGCGCTGGTTGGTCTGCCGGTGCAGCAGAGCTTGCAGAGCCTGGTGGTCCGTGCGCAGTGTGAAGTGACTGCCAAGTAGATACTTCTCCCAGTGTTCGCAGAAGAACATGGCAGCGAATGCTTCGCGTTCTGTAGTGTCCCAACGGCGTTTGGTGGGATCAAGAGTGTGGTGGCCAAATGCCACTGGATACTCCTGCCCACAGTGTACCTGAGACAGCATTCCACCTATTCCATAGGCGGACGCATCTGTAGTAACGATGGTGGGTTTCTCCGGGTCGAACATCTTCAATTTCAGCCCTCCTTGGTTGCAGATGAGAGATTTGAGTCGATCGAAGGCAGCTTGCTCCGGCTGCCCCCACGTGAATTTCGTGTCTGCTCGGGTGAGCACACGAAGTGGTTCTGAGGCGTCGGTCAAGCAAGGAACGAACTTGCTCAGGTAGTTGATCGCACCCAAAAAACTCTGCACGTCCAGCTTGTTCTGCGGCCGTTCCATGTTGCGAATCGAGTCCAACTTGTGTGGATCTGGGCTGACCCATCCGTTGGCGATTACATGGCCCAGAAACGAAATGCTGGGTGAGGCGACGGTGCACTTGCTGAGGTTCAGTCGGAGGTTCTTCGCATCCAACTTCTGTAGAACTAGGCGTAGAGTGCGGTCGTGGTCCTCACGATTCTTACCATAGACGACGATATCGTCTATGTAGGGCTGACATCCAGGAATTCCAGCAAGCGTTTCGTGAACGAGCTTCTGGAAGACGGCTGCGGAATCCTTGAGTCCCATGGGCAGCTTCCGATAAGCGTAGTAGCCCCAGGGTGTTGCTGTAGTTGTCAGCAACTGAGACTCATCATCAAGCTCGATGTTGAAATAGGCCTTTCGCAGGTCTATTTTGCTGAACACTGTAGCAGCGGCAAGGTGCGTGTACAGCAAATCCTGGATGTTGGGTAGTGGAAACAGGACTGGATCCACGTTCTTGTTGAGTGGAGACAGGTCGGAAGTGATGCGTACAGCAGTAGGATCGTCTGCTTTTGCAACCACGACCATTCCATGGACGTAGTCTGAGTGCGCGACCTTCTCCCAAATGCCTTGTGCCTCCATCTCCTTGACTGCCTTCTCCGCTAGCTGTCTGAAGCGCAGAGGAATGGAGCGAACCGGTTGGGCGGGTGGTACCCGCGCATCAGGTTTCAGCCGGATTCTGTGCTTGAATCCGGGAAAAGTGCCGATGTCTGCGCTGGTGAGCTTAGGAAAGCTGTGTAGCAGTGGCAGCAATCCTGCTTTCTCCCATGTAGCGGTAGCCCTAGCAGGTAGCGTAGGGGTAGAGAAGTCAGAGATGTCTGGTGGTGGCGCGCTAGTAGCGGCGACACCGTCGTTGGCATCCTCTGGTTGGCTGGACTGAGTGACTGCACAAACGTTGCTGCTCCCCGACTGGATAGTGATGTGCACTGGATCCAGAGCACGCATCGCGTCTATGCCTAGTGTATTGTGGCAGGAATTGCCAAACACATACACAGGCACGTTGGCAGTCCGTCCGTGGAAGGAAAGTTGAGCAGGAAATTGCCCCTCGATAGGCACTTCTGACTTATCGAAATTGAGGATGTTGTCGGCCGTCTGCAGTTTCGTCGCTCGAAAGTACTTATGGAACTCGGCCCGAGTGATACCAGTGACTTCCGAGCCGGTGTCGACCATCAGGCGCAGCGGTTTAGCAGGAGCATCGTCGGTAGAGGCGATGTAGACCTCACAATAAGGTGGTTGAGTGTGCACGACATTCACACTCTTCCGGCCCTTTTTGTGATTGCTGCGCACCTGGTGAGTGGTGCGGCACTGTTGTTTGGCGGCAGGGCGCGAGGTGGAGCACGGGTTGCTCCTGCACACTCGCTGGAAGTGGCCCTGTTTGCCGCAGTTGCTGCAGGTTTGACCTCTGGCGCGGCATCTGGAATCCCTGCTGTCTGCGTGAGAGGAATCTCCACAATGCCGGCAGACTCTCTTGCCGGTTGTCTGACGATTGGCTGAGGTACTGGGGCGTACCGTCGTAGGTCTGGGTCCTGTGTGCTGCACGGAGCTAGGTCCCTTGCCCCGATTGTACCGATGATGTGAGGCAGCGCTGATCTGCGATGACCCGGGTGCCATCTTAGCAGCATCCTTTTTGGCGCTCTCATCTGCCAACGCTAGTGCAGTGAATTTGTCCAAATCCACTGCGTCGAGGGCGAGCAGTTTCTCCTGTGTAGCACGGCTATGTAGGCCGCGCACCATCTGAATCGCTAGCAGGTAGTCGATTAAGTTGCGTTCCTCGATGCGTCTTGTCCCCTGATCGACAGGGAACGTGCACTGCTGGATCAAGGTCCTGAGTACGCGGATGTACTCAGTGACTGACTCGGTAGACCCTTGTGAGTGCTGCATGAAGTCAAACAGGGCCCGTACCGGGTTTACAGGCCTGTAGAAAGTGTCTCTGGCGGCTGCCAGAAACTCCTCGAAGTCGGTGTCTGGATCGGCGTTGAACACAGGGTGACTGGCGAATTGGGGAAGCGCGGCTGTCCCCAAAAACGAGAGAAGAAAATCGTTCTTCTCGGTGTCCGTCAATTTCGCTGTGTTGTCCCTGGTTGCGTCCAGGCCGGTGAGAAACGCGTTGAAAAGTCGCTCCCAGAGTGGCCATCTGAGAGGTGGACGGTCGTCGACTGTCTGCCAATAAGGTTGAGGTGCCGGGATGTGTGCCCGGCGGTTGGACATCGCGGCGGTGACGATTTGTAGCTGCTGGCACGTAGACAAGTGACAGCCACAATCCAGTAGCTGTTGTTGTGTTTTCGAAGGGAACCGGCTCTACCACACGTGCAGGTGACGTGTGGAGACAGGTTTGCGCACTGTAGAACGAAGAGAACCGGCACTACCACACGTACAGCCAATGTAGGAGTAGGCGGTACCGTGTGTAGGCAGGTTGACGCGATTTCGAAGAGGACCGGCGCTACCACACGTACAGCCGCGAATGTAGGAGTAGGCGGTACCGTGTGTAGGCAGGTCGGCGCAAATTCGAAGAAAGACCGGCGCTACAGCACGTACAGCCAACGCAGTAGGCGGCAACGTCTGTAGGCAGGTCGTAGAAGGAGGCGGTGGCTGTCCACCACCGGCCGGAACGTAGAAAGAAGAAGACACGTAGGAAGATACTCACTGACTGTGCCTCCTCCTGTAGGTTAGTGTAGGCAACACCAACCGATGATCTGTGCCAAGCTGGTTGCAGAAATCGTCCTCTTCGCTACCACCGGGTTGGTAGTAGCAGTAGAAAAGCTTCGTTGGTTGCTACCACCGGGTTGGCGGTAGGTGTAGAAACTCTTCTTTTTCGCTACCGCCGGGTTGGCAGTAGGCGTCGAAAGTCTTCTTTTTTCGTTCTTCCGCGATCGTCGAATGCCACCGTTGGTCGCCAGTTAATATATTGGTCGTCTGCTGGGTTTTGTAGTAGTTGCTGGTCCGCGAACAACTTTTACCTCCAACAGACAATTAAATAAACAGGAGAATGTAGACACGACCGCTCGCCAAACAATCAGACGGAGAGAGTGAGAATGTTCTAGAGAACAAAGGGCGAGCGGGCAAACTAATCACACGGCGCTACGATACAATGTCTGGCGTGTACATGGTTACGGTAGCCTATCGCGGTTGTCTATACAACAAGTGGTGTGTATTTGCTAGCTGGCGCAACTACACACTCAACGCCAAACATATCAAAGATAAACCTAAAATAAGCCCAGGTGGGCTTATTTTTTGTGGGGGAGCTTATTTTCGGAAAAACCCCGTACTATATAAGAAGACAGAAAAGTCAGATTTAGTAATGGTCATAGACGTACTGTACGTACGCACATGCTGGAGGACAAGATCAAACGTATAGTAGGGGAGCGGTTTTTATGTCTGGCCCAAATTCGAGGGAGTACTGAAAATCGCTCAAAAAACGGCTAAAAATCGCTGTTTCGGGGAAAAACTGCTTACAAACGCTAAATACGTACATACAACTAAGTATTTCTGTGTTGTACGGGCAATTTTCGTGTCCGTAGTTGTAAAATAATTGATCCAAAATTGCTTTTCAGAAAAACCAAAGGGATGAAGTTGAAAAACCCTCTCAGCCGAGCACGTTTCCGGTCCGGGGAGTGGCCACAATCGTCGTAGGTCGACTACCCTGCTACATACAGTACATGCATGTACAGCTATACACTATAAACATACGTACTTTCTCACACTATCAACAGGCCAGAAACCGAGAGTAAGAGAGAGCTGCTCTTGAAGTGACAGAAGCGGTGGTTTCGGATTTGCACTTGTTACGTAATTTACTCTACATACAAAGAAGAGTGTAAAATAACTGCTCTATAAGAAGTCGGGAAGTACAAAGGCGATGGTGGTCTGAAGAAGGTACCGATCTCGAGTAAAGCAACGGAGCGGTCGAATCTGTACTGTACAGACAAAGAAAAATCACTGTATCACCGTTTGCTCTTAAACCTCAGCGTTTTCTGCGAGCCCGACGATTGTTCGTCTTTGGCCGGCGGCTCTTCTGGCACATTGGGAAGCGGTGGCGGCGGTTCCGTCTCTTGCACGGGCGCCGACTCTTTCTCGGCACTATTGCCATACAGACTGAGAACTTCGGCCGTCTTGGCCAGATGAGCGTCAATGGTAATTAGTTTATTGGCCAGATTCTCAAACTCCGAGCGCATTTCGGAGCGCAGCTGGGCCAGCAAGTCCAACAGTTTAGCGGTGTCGACGCTCGGCTCGACGTCGATCGATTTGCCGAGTCCGGAGAGCACTCGGTCGTCGTCGAGGCGGTGTCGACCGGCCACGGCCTTCGGTCGGAACGTCTTCTGTACACTGGCCGGCCGCGACGGTCGCGTTTCGTCCACGTTTGCCACTTGTTCCGAATCGACCGGAGCTGAGCCGTTGGCCAGTAGACCCTCAACCGTTATAATTAGGGCACAGAAAACTCCTCAGATACAGTAGAAATTTTCCCTACGTAGCACAGAAGTCTATGATCCGGCCTTGCGGCCCATTTCGCATCGCAAGCCTGTACATTCTACTGCACTGCACCAATGTACCTCTTTTACTGCTCCCGGCATACTCTGGCTGGTCAATGAGACCTGTGCATGGGCTCCCAGGGGAACAAAAGCAAAACTCAACCAAATGCTTCCTTCCAGAAGCTGTTAGGAAGTCTCCTGCTCTGTTTTAAGCCACAATTTTGGCAACTACGCAACTGCGCTCCCTTGGTCCAGGCAACTTGGCACTGAACCTCAAATTTTCGCCGAAAATTTCGATTTTGGCCAACTTTTTGTTGTAAAACAGTTTTTGTCAAAAATTAGATTTTTAGTTTAAAATAGTTCGAATTTCCAGCCAAAATGTGCACCTAGACTCTGTGCAACTGGGCATGGATGGAGCCCATACATTGCCGCTCAGGGGGAAATCTTGCGACCTTTTTTGGAGGAAAAACAGAAATTTTGGGTCAGAACCCCTCAAGACAAGACAGAGTTTATCGCCCGAGTAACACAAATGGGGGTCTAGGGGGTCCCTTAAGGGTACATAATGAAGGAGACCCGGCTGTCACTCCTAAGCATGCACATGTACCGTGTTTATTTATTTGAGAGTGGCGTTGAAAGGTGGCTTATTAGAAGGGCGGCTTATTGATTGGAATAAAAATGTTAAATTTAGTGCAAGAGCATCGTAGACTTGGCTTGACTCTAACTTTCTCTGCACGGTGCAGCATTTGTTTTCACAAAAACAGAGTCCTACTTTTTCCACGTCCACCGACAAGTGTTTGCTGTGCTGTGGAGCCACCCTGTGGTAGTGTCGCTCTCTTATTCTGTTCAGCAACTTCCTGACCGGGTGGTCGGCGTCAATCACTATTTTCTCGTGTTTCCGTTTGGCCTCCAGTTCGCGCTCTCGTTTGACGTCGGCGATCTTGCGGAACCGCAACTAAAACCTCTGCTTATGCTTGGACGGCTGAGAGCATAGTGGGTGAGTGGCCTACGCGGTGTCTGAGGTTGTAAGTGAGCACGAGATTTCTGGCAAACGAGTTGGCAAAGGCCTGGTAGAAATTGAGCACTTCCATTAGTTTCTCCCGCTTTATTGTGTGCAGGTCGGTGTAGGTGAGCGCACGCACGTTGGCCGCCGACTGGCCCACCGACTGCAGGTCCAGCCAGAACTCGTCTCCGAACACGTCCCCTCTGCCTGCAATACACTCATCACATTTGCTTAATCAATTAATAAGCAAAACAATAATACTGCACACGTAACGGGTGTTTAGTTAGTTTTCCCACCGGTAAAGCCCAAACCCCACCCCACTGATCGGAAAACCTCCCCGGGACGATTCTTCTCTCCTGCGTCCGATTTTTCTGGGACGAAAATTGCTCAAATTTCCTGTAAAACAGCTATTTTTAGCTGCATCTGAATATGAGCCCCTTATTAGGTCTTTACTTCATAGGGACTTTCGAGAGATAGTCAATCAATACTCTACATTCAGTAAACACTAAGGTTTGCGCTTTGGCCTTAGCCTTTCGAAATGTGTGTGTGTTATTATCGATGCAAACAACACATCACTAGCGACATTACTGTACTCGCTGAAACGGCACATCTTTATGGATAATTTTGCAAATTAGAACGCGTCGAAAGGCTGTCGTAAGCCTAAGTAAGACTGGGTTATTTATGATTTCTAAATTTAAACCTGACCAATATCCTAGCGTAAGCAGTTACTTCAGATGTGAGGCTAGTGAAAGCTTCATTAAAGAGCTGTACAGTGGGAAAAACATTTCACACGTCTTGCTACAATACATATTTTATAAAGCCAAAGCTAGGACAAGCCGTTCGATCATTGCGCTAACTATAGCAATTTATCAACTGTTCTATCTAATATACACATACATTGTAGGTACGTATTGAACGTACGCAATAAGTTATTGCTAACTGGTATCGTATCCTGTTAATTGAGGCATGAAACAAAGTTCGACCATTTGTGGCTAATAAACAATAGCTGAAGTAAGGGCTATGTACCATTATCCTAGGGTACGATAAGAGCATTGCATTGTTAACTACTATTAGTAGAATGGCATTTAAAGTAATAAGTAAAGGTGACTAAGTGTCAGAACACGTTAAGTTAAAGCATGACGCCTACACGAGCTCTATTATACGACCCCTATTGAAATAGATTTAATAGCGCAGCTAGTGCGAAAACGTATCAATAATTCAGGCAAATCACGCAGCAATTGTCTCTAGGCCAGACTCCAGTCGCCATAAAAACGTGCCACTACAATTAGAGCCAAATTGCTTCCTACCACAAGTGACGGCTACAACCGACCCAGACTCACCCAAAATGGCCACCACCTCTTCATCCTGGATCACCTCCAGACTTCCCGACACCACAAACCAGAGAGCATCCACCGACTCGCCTGTGTGGTAGAGCAGATCGCCCGGAGCTGAATGGTTGGTCTGCAATCAATTCTGCTGCAAAGAGACCCCAGACCGATTTGCAATATTGATGGCGCAAAAAATTGCACTTCCTGCTTAGTTGGTTGGTTCCTGGTGGCTGCAGTGTTTGTGCAGATACGCACTCAAACAAGAAGCAGACTGGGGTGACTGACAACCGCCTACGCAGGGGTGACTGCTAGTGAGGGATGGTTTCCGACCTACCTGAAAGTGCATGGCCAGCGCCCGCAGACAGCCGTCGGAGGCCAGTCGGAAGCAGCTATGTTCGTTGAACACTTTCCTATTCAAGTGGACACAGATGTCTGCTTTCATGTCCTTCGGACAGTAGTTGAGCACCTGAATTTAGAGTCTGCAGCGTCAGATACACATTCTATTATCGGACACTACACCCCCAGATTACCGGCCCATTTCCCCCACCCGGCAAACTGTCATTTTTAAACTTGTTTGCCTAAACAACCGAAGCGGAGTGTCCAAGAGAAAGAGAGAAAGAGGACCTTGGCAGTGTCGATGCCTTTGCTCATGGCCCAGGTGCTGACCACGTAGTCCATCACCCGTTCTGCGAGCGCTTTAGGCACTTCGTGAAGTTTGATAAACTCTCGCACGTTGTTGATCATATCGTGGTAGCGCATAGTGGCCGTGGTCATCTGCTGAATTATGGTGGTCATGTGCCCAAAGATGGCCGCGTAGAGCAGCGACGATATGACCATCATAAACACGCTGAACACTTTCTCGCTGTCCGTACTGGCTGCGATGTTGCCGAAGCCCACCGTAGACATGCACGTCATCGTGTAATACAGAGCTAAACAGGCTTTGATAAAGATTTACTATTTTTGCTTTACAGCATTTGACTAGAGATCAAAAGAAAACGCGTAATCTAGAGCTCATGCAGTAATTAGATGTTTATGGATACAATAATAATCATAAACAGTCGCTGATGCACACATTCGGTCGCCTTTCTGACAAATACGCAATCGGAGTGAATATCCAATACGTACGTACTGTATATGTACTTGTTCGTCTCTATGCCGAAAATCGTATTTTACAAATTGGAAAAAGATAGTTTTTAATTTTAGATAAAAACTTGACGTCCTGGACACATCAAAATAACCAAACCAAGAAAAAGTAAAATATTCAAAGTGAACCATCGGTCAGTTGTATCCAGAACGTCAGTCAGTTTACTTACTTACAATGTATGTGTCTGACAGGATGCAGTGTGGGGCATTTCAACTAGGTATGGTATACCTTTGATTGTTTACTTTGTCTGTTAGTTAACTATAACGATAGGTATGGAAAAAAAGTACACCTACAAAGTAGTTGACTTTCGGAAAAGTACCTAGTATTACTTTACCTAGTTTCTGGGCACTCTATTTTACCTACGTAGTATTACTTTACCTAGTTTGAATTCCAAAGAACTAGGTATTCCAGGTACAGTAAAACAAGTTTATCTACAAATGTAGTTCCATTATTTTCTGTTTTACTTGGCTTTTTCAGTCAAAAAATCTTCCTATTTCTGGCTTTCCCAAATATGCAGTGGCTCAGAGAATGAATTTCTGACTTATTTGATCACTAAAATACAAAATTTTTCGTGAAATGTGACAAGTTTCGTGAACTCCACTAACTTCATCATTGTTCTATTGAATACAAAAATCATGCTTTTATCTGATTTTGAGTGTTTTAGGTTTAAGTATTACCTAGTTTTTCACGGCTTTACCTGCGATTACTTCACCTAGTTTCAAATTTTCAAAAAGCACCACAAAAAGCAGGCGGTTTTCCAATATACAAACACTTCGGACCGACGAACATATTTGAGACCATCAGTACGTTCGAAGTACACAAATACGAGTAGACAAGCAGAGAGAAGGCGACGTTAGTTAAAATTCAATGGAATTAAGATTCACCTGATATGTAGGAGGATATCCTATCAGGTCCTCCAAGAAGTTTAGGAGCCCTACTGCTGTCCACCCGTGTATAATTGTAAGGTAATTGCATTTCCCTGGCCAGCTTCAGCAACCAGCCGACCGAACCAACTGGCGATGACATCTGAAAGAAGATCTTGGCTTGCTACTGTATTTTGCTAGTTCCGTTTTAGAACTCGGTCATAGTCAGACTAATCTGGCTAGAACTGAGAGGCACTGACGCAAAGCCAGCTGCGCTTCATTAGGCAAATGTGAGTGGGCAATTCAGGTGGGCGCTGTAATTGCCAGCTAAATAAACGAGCTGAGACGGAAGAAAGAAGCGTAAACGGAAGCACACCCATTCTTTCACTTCGTACTCGCCGATCGTGTACCAGATGCAGGCCAGCCAATGAGCGGCCAGAATGTAGCCGCAGAGAAGAATGAGCAGAGTAGCAGCACCGTACTCCAGGTAATTGTCCAGTTTGCGCGCCACGCGACCCAGACGCAGCAGACGCACCACCTTCAGCGCACTGAACAGACTGCTGATCCGCTGCAACACATACAATACATCTCACACACCTTGCCACCCTCACTCACCACCCATAGTACATCTGATTAATGTTCTCTTGCACACATCACCTCACCTACGTACGTACGTGTACGTACACTTTGCAAAGAGTGTGTAAAACTTGGGAGAGCCCTAGTCCTAGTGGGACGAAGATGGTTTCAGATCCAGATAGTTTTAACAAACGGATTAATAGACATTGTGAGCATGAAACATTTTAGTACCTATTCCTTGTCTCTTATTTTCTGACCAATTTTTTCTCCTACCTTCTACCCAACCCACCGTATCATATACAGTATGTAACAGGGGATCTGGGGACTGCCCCCACCCGACATAGGCCAAACACTCGATTGAAGACGATTTTTTCACCACCTCTGGCAAGTAATTTTTTCAATATATTTTTGCGATTTTTTAGAATTTCCTGTAAAAACACCGCTTTTTAGCTGAATTTGAGGGCAAGGCAAATTAGCGCTTTTCAACGATTTCTATCCCAAAATTGCGATTATGAGCCTTTTTAGTAGCCTCCCCTTCCCAGAATTTGGGCACAGACCGCCTCCCCTTGCCTCAACATACAGCATCTGGGGCCGCTACTGAACATACAACCCACCAAGAGGCCAAGAACATAAAGAAAACTGTCAAAATAGATTTGATAATTGTGCTTATACAGCGTCAGGGTGTGTGTTTACGTAGATGCAGAGAAAGCCCCCAGCTTCAATTGCTTAAGTGAGTGGAGAGAGAGACAGGTGTATAGGCGCGAGTCTCTCGAAGACTCGAGGGACAAATTGTGCCTCTTTCTAATTAGCAGTAAGCTGCGGCGATTTGCAATCGATTCCTTAATTATTTTGCAGTGAGATTACCCATCGCCAGGCAACCAAGCGTCAAGTGCGTCGACTCTCTCACGCGACCAACATTCACGTCACCAGCAGCACACACTGCAAACTGGTTTTAGAGGGTGTTCCTTACCTCGTCGACATGCTCAAAGACGTTGAAGATGTCGTAGGGAAGACAGGAGAGGAGGTCGATGACGAACCAACTCTTCAGATAGTTGTGTCTGATCACGGAGGGGTCGCTGACCACCTCCCCTCCCGGTCCGACGAAGGTGGTGTGAAAGTTGAGGATGATGTCGACGAAGAAAATAACGTCCACAATAGAGTCGATCACCAGCAGACCGATCGAGTCCATGCTTTTGTTTTTGAAAGCCACGTTGAACGGCACCATCAGCGCCGTGTAGAAGGTGAGGATGAGGATGAGCCAGTCCCAGATTATCTTGAACGTACTGTAGTGCAGCACAATGTGCGGCGGCGTCTTCGGCGTCTCCTGACGGTACTGCGGCAACAGATCGCCTCCCAGGTTCATCACCTAAATCTGCAGACCGGTTCGACTCACACACAAACCGTAATAGTTTTGTACATATTGCAAATGAAACGTTACTGGCAATCTGGACTGCACACAGTAAAAGGCATTGTGCGCTCAGCTCCAAGTGATACCGTAGTAGTGGAGTACATGAGTGCAGTGACACAACACAGTGCTCAGAGGGTATGCTAGCTAAGTCCTTTCCGGCGGAGGTGGGAAGACAAAATCAGCCGAAAACGATAAAAAAATTTAGATTTGTATGCAGCAAAACTGTAAAATTTACCCTCAGTACCGGTAAAACAAAAATTTTTTCTGAACGGAAAAATTTGAAACGCTTCTATGAGCTCAATACTTGACCGCTTGCTCTGTAGTTTGGTCTAGAGTTTCTTTTGTAGAAACTCTAGTGGCTGACAAATTTACAGGAAAAAATGTCAGCTTGTTGACTCTCAATGGTTGTTCAACATTTTTCGTTCAGCTAAGCTGAACAGAAAAATCGTTTGTTTCTACCGGTGCAGAATGCCTATTATGCGTTTTCGAAAGCTTATTTTTTAAATTTTTTTCTTTCAAAGCCTCTGGAAAATTCTACATTCCCTTTCGGAATCCTGGGTACGCCGCTGAGTTGACATTTGACACACAGGCAATTTTATAGAGATTTGGCAACTTTTTTTGGAAAATTGGGTTACCCTCCCTAACGACAAACCAATACCCCTGCATTTTTTCCAGAACATGTATGTATGTACGTGTCCTACAATACATGTGAAGGACTGTAAAAATATGTTAGATAGCAGCAATGTGTGGTCGATTTCCCTGTTCAGGGTGTCCAACAGATGGCTGACGTGCACATCAGCAATACTTCATACTAAACAGGATAAGGATGACGAGTTGTCTCAGACTATGACATCACCGTTATCGACCAACTTGACTCAGCACCGAAACGTAAACAACAAACAAAGCTGACCTGGCTAAAATTAGACGGTTGAATTTTGGCATCTTTCAGGTCTCTGGAATCGATCTGGTTGAACTGCTGCTTGCTCTTTGCAATCCTGGCGATCTGCAGAATTCTGCTAAGGCCTAAAGCCTAAGGTTTTAGTGGATGCACTCAGTGATCCCATAGCGTGCCTTTAGTGTCATCGTCGTCGAGCGGCTGTTTGAGGGCGGTGATGTCCTTGAACTGGCAGAGAAAGAGAACCACCTGGTCCTTGTCGTTCTTTATAGGTGCGATGTGCATTAGCAGCCAGAGGGAGGTTTCTGAAAGGTTGGTTTATCAGTTGCGGCAGGCCATTGTTGGCAGTGGCTACTATTTTTCTTGTAGAGTCTAATTTCAACTTGATCTATGGCGTAGCCGTTGAGAGTGTGCTCCACTTTCTTGATGGCCTCTGGCTCGGTCGACTCGCCGTACATGAAGCTGCACGTGCAGCTCTTCTGCATTATCTCTGCCCGCGTGTAGCCGACCATCTTTGAGAAGCCCTCGTTGCAGTACACAATTGGGTACTCCAGAATCTGCGCGTTGGCTAGGATGAAGTTGCTGTCTGCAACAACTCTCTCTCTCTACTTACCTCTTCTCCAAAACCATCCACCAACCCATAATTTACACCCAGCAATGCCAGTTACTACGCTACCTACTCAATCCAGTTTATACCTTTGTACCTTACTTGCTTATCTAAACATGATACCAAACCAAATATCTTTCGGTGTTAAAGAGTTTCTTAAGGGAGCTGATTGGATGCATATTGCAATACTGGTGCCAACACGGTTTCACTTACCTATCGTTACAGCACAAAGAAAGGAAAACCTGCACTCAAAGGACGGGCATAATAAAAGATACGTACCTATTGTACATACTGTACGTATTTAAAAACAATCATTTATGGTTGGTTACCGTTGGCCTAGCAATTTTGATCATATCGAAGTTTTACGTGCTTAAAGGACACGAAGCAAGATAATTGGTATAAAATCCACTCCCTAAGCACTGACACAGAATTAAAAATAAACGACTATCGGTACTGGCACTGCTTAGATGATAATAATTGAATTATTTTTCGCTGTACGAATTCTGGAATCGTGCTAAATTTAACCCTAAATTCGGACGACTGCACTTGATTACACTATACTGAACATATCGGGGGCTACAAGCTTACATGGCCAAAGCTGGGCTGAATGGGGTAGGCCAGCCCAGCCTCTTCATACTCTGATAGAAATCCACTCGGGCAACCTCTACCAAATCTCGAAGAATATTATAGAGAAAATATGATAAAAATACGCTTATATGTAAATGAGCTCAAAATAGCTTATTTTAGCCAATTTTAACGAAAAACAAGCCAAGAACATAGAATTTAGCCAAAACGGCACTTTTTGGCTAACCATCCCCTCTACCACTCCTGAGAATTTCAAAACACTATTCAGTCGAACTGCTATACCAATGTCTGGTTAAAAGCTTACAGTACGGAGGAGTTCAGAATACGGTTCTAGCAGCATTGCGACGGTGCATAAAATCAACTCGGTGCCAAGAGGCGGTGGGAGCATTGAATGAAAGGACAGGAAAGTTTGGGCAGTAAACTCACTGGCATGGTTGCACCTTCGTATGACGTTTTCGAGGAAGGTGTTCTGGGGCGCGACCAGACCGCGTTTAGCGCCGGGCATTTCGTCCGGTAAACAGGTAAAGAGAGCGATGGGAGTGCTGCGAGGCAGGCAGACAGGGCATCAGCGAATTAAGCGCCCAACTAAGCCTCCAGTTGATTAAGTCTTCGCCCTGGGAGATCCGGTAAGACACTTAGCACCGGCAGGCCGTCGCCCGGGCAACGTAGCGAAATCGAACCTGCTCCCGGACCCTTTGCCGCACCGGCCTAATCACTGCTTTGTCACAGCTGTTTGCTAACAGTTACCATCGATCTCCCTCCACACCTGCAATCAGGCGCAGCGCACTAATCACTGTACTTAGACCAAGCACATCGCTTACGTGCCACAACACTGCATGTTTATTAATGGGCGCACTGCTAATTACGCTTCACCTCACACCTTGATCACTAGTATCACTTTCGCCGGTGATTGGAGCGCAGGCCCAGCATCTTTCGCAGCATCAGGGGACTGTAACTGCGCATGGCTGTCGTTGCATGCATGTAGCGTTTCCGGGCCGGATATGGAAACCACGAGCGAGCACCTACTAATGCCTGCACACCCTGAAACAATGAGCCTTAAAAGCCTCAACCAGACGCTATGCTCATAATAATCAGGGTCCAACAAAACCTGTGCCAAAGCAACCGCTCGGGGCGCGGAGTGGAGCAAGAGTAGGGAAAAGAGGACAGTCACTATGACCAGCTTCATTTCAACCAAACACTAGGCAAGCCAAGACTCGAAAATGATGTCACAAAGCCCTTGAGAAGTCAGTTACAATAGAACCTAAATGACTGTGATCGACACGCCACGGAAGGAAGACAGAGAAATTGGCCATCGTTCTTTGGCCAATTGATTTTGCCGGCAAGAATAGTACTTCCGACGATGGAACAAACAACCCTCTAGCTGAATGAACCGCTTAATTGGACTACCAACTTACGTAATTGACCAACACTAGAGATAAAAATACTGCTGGCTGTTTAAGCGAAACCCAGATGAAGTAAAAAGCAAAGTCCTAGGTACAAACTGCAGCCGTACAAGTTTGTGGCTCTTTGCGAAACTGCTCCATTTATTTCTTTTCTAGAAGATCTCAAGGTGTTCTTTCATGCATCTCATTGAGCTTAAGTGATGGGAGCCAAATTAATGAGCTTTTATACAATAATAATAACTCTCTTTACATACTACTGTGTTATACTAATGAAGTTACGGAATTGTGTTAGCAAGTAATTAACATTTAGGTAAATTAATAAAAACCATATGAGCTAGAGAGCGTAATGTCACGTCGCACCTTAACCGGAATTACAATAACTGAACTGTGAAAATTTGCCTAACGAGCTTCGCTGAAATGAATCGAAATAAAAACAAGCAACTAAAACTAAGGACAGCAACCCCATGTATACAATGCATAGAGGAATACAATTATGGAAAGAAAGAAAACAGTGTGTAGAGTTCCGTTCAATAAAAGCCCCTAACCCTCTAAGCATTCCCATTTGGAAAACAATAGCGCAAAGACCTATAATGCTTTCAAGCCTAGCATTTCAAGCCTCATGGGCATTAACTAAGAGCCTTACTGCCAGGCTCCAACTAATCGGGCAGTCGTCTAGAACGAACTTTCAGTCTAAGAGCAAGGAATGATGTACAACAGCACTACGTGCAGCTTGCGTTTAGAGCCAAGCTACACATTCTTTGGCTTGAGTGCAGTTGGAAGTCTATTTGGACTACTCGGAATCGTGGGCAACAGCATTCTTTTGATCAAACTACGGAAGGCTAGAATTCTACCAATAAATGTGCGCCTGATTCTTTTCAACTTATCAACCGCAGCATTGGGATTGAATATTTATGGAAGTGCAGTGTTTGCAGTACTACATCCACTGCAGACTCTATTAGGATTCGGTTTCTTCGCACTCCCCTTGTACAGCTGTCTGATTGTTGACTCAGTTGAAACGTTGTGCAAAGGAGTGATGGTTATCAGTTCGCTCATTCTTGGCATCGAACGAGTTCAGTCCACTCGACAATCACAAATCACCAAAGAAGTTCCCAGTGAAACGAGACCGATTTGGATCAAGTTGCTGCTAGCCAGCTGTTGGCTAGTGGCCTTGCTGCTGACAATCACTCAGGTTCTCTTCACACGCTCATCTTCAGAGAGCAAGTCCATTCTCTGCTACTGTAATTCAGTCCAATCACAGCCGTGGACAACTCTAATCGTGTCTGGTTCAGTGTTTTGCGCACTCATCTTGCTGACTACAGTTATCTACAGTGTAATCTGGATCAGAAGCAAGATTCAATGGACAGCAAAACGGAGACAGTCGGCCATCAGCCAGTTGAATCAGCGATTCAAGATTCGCCAGAACCTGAACATGACCCAGTCACTGCTGCCTGGAATCCTGCTCAGCTTCATCTGCTGGATGCTAAGCGTTGGCAGTAAACCGTATCTCAAAGTAAGATTCAATGCTCATGGACCAAGCATGTCAAACATTGTCTTGGTGGCAGCAACACGACTTATTATGCTGTCACATGCGGCAGCCCATCCTTGGATATTAATGCTGCTGCATCCTACACTCAACTTGATGTGCACGGTGAAGCCACTCAAGCTGCCAGATACAAACAGGAAACAGAAAAGTGCAAAAAACGCTCAAGTGACCCCTATGAGTATCTCTCACCACAGTGAAGAACTGCCATCTCCCATCAGTGTCTATCGCTATTCTCACTCTGTTGGATACATTGATGTGCATGACAGTTTCAGACAGTCCAAGTGCACTCTACAAACTAACCAGCGAGAATTCCTGGAACTGTATCAATTGTGATCGAATACAAATGTATCAGTGGTTTGTGTTTGTAATGTTCGATCATCATCGTAAATAGTAGTCTACTATCAGTACCTTAAGCTCAATGATAATGTCAATCATTTCAGAAATTTGTGGAACCATTGTGTGAGAAAGTAGAATTTCTGTAAAGCTTACAGTTTTCGGTCAAGTTAAAGAGCCATTCTTTATAAGACCCAGGCAGGCGGCGGAACATGGAATTTTCTTACCTATACTTTTTATGTGCCGAATCAATAGGTCTTTAGCAGAAAACACTGCGGTATTTTTGATCTCCGTTACAGCTTAGGGTATTTTATGGCCAAAACCGTGATTTTGGACATTTTCAACTGGTTCTCCAGTGTGCAATTGCCGATCGCGGTCATATCTTCAGCATAAGTCAATGTTACAGTGACCACTGCACCCACAAAATTTGGGGCTGTTCGATTCAGGCCAGCGTGAATACCGTTGATTTTAGGGGGTATTTTAAAAAGTTAAAAATATTTTTTGACTTCCCCCGCAGATTTTGGCCATACTTTTAGGGTAGATAGAACATGTCGTCCTCTACACGTTGGCGTTTTCACTTTTTTTAGCATCGGCCCCGTTTTGGAGTTATTCATGTTTTACATTTCCAAAATAATTTGCGGTATTTTTAGAATCATTCACAGTTCTGGCGTCCCTGAAGCTAGAGCGACCAGCAGTAGAGTAAATATTTTTCACTTTTTAATATACCCCCTAAAATCAACGGTATTCACGCTGGCCTGAATCGATCAGCCCCAAATTTTGTGGGTGCACTGGTCACTGTAACACTAATTCATGCTTAAGATATGACCGCGATCGGCAGTTGCACACTGGAGCACCAGTTGAAAATGTCCTAAAATTACGTTTTTGGCCATAAATACCCTAAGCGGTATCGGAGAGCAAAAACACCACAGTGGTGGTATTTTCTACTAAAGACCTATTGATTCATCACATAAAAAGTATAGGTCAGAAAATTTCATGTTCCGCTGAGAGAGAGGGGCTGCCCGGTTCTTAAAAATATGGCTCTTAAATTGAAGCGTTCAGACGAAGAAATGCATCAATCCACTTTTTGAAAAAAATGAGTTCTATTCTCGGCAGCACAATTCCCTAACTACAGACATGTTCAGTACAAATTATTTAATCTCGAAACATTCTCGAAACAACAAAGTTGAGGAACTCAAAACAAGTATATAAACATTCATTCCAGATGTACGTGTGTTGTAACCTTACTATTGTTTACTACTTATATTATGTGCATAAAACGAACCGGCCGGTTTGGGCGCCGCTCGGTCCAGCAATTTGCGACCGAGGACTTTTACGACGATCCAATTACGGCAGCAAAAGGGCCACTGCATTCAAAGCTCTGCTGGAGATCTCTGACCCCGGCGCCACTGAAAGAAATGCCGCGCTTTCCAAACCGAGCCACACAAGATATTGACGGAAACAACAAGAGCAATCCAAGCAAACAACCTGTTTCTAAATGCCAGTGGAGATGTGCCTTTTAAACGTTGTAGACCAGGCGTAAAACCAGCTTAAATTACACGCGTCAAAGCGCTAAACAGGCGCTAATTGGGGGCTGATTAGGGTGAGACCTCCACACCGGTACGCCAATTAGACGCTTGCCTTTCTCAGCAGGGGCACGTCCAGCTGTCCTTTGCAATCTGACACTAAGATCGTATCAGTTGACAAATGGCCATCCAGTCATTAGTCAGTGTTACTGTAGCTGTGAATTAGTGATGGTGTCCCAACAAAAGTCTCCCTACAGTACTGAGCAAATCGACTGCATCTGCGAGACCCTTTACCGGGCTCAGGACGGGCCTAAACTGGTCAAACTGTTCGCTTTCTTGGCTCCCGAAGAGTACATCAACTCCAATTCGGATAGCGTGATTAGAGCTCGACTGTTCGCTCTCTTTCACGCCAAAGCTTTCGGTCAGTTGTACGCCTGTCTTAAGAGCAGAATCTACGACCCCAAGTTCCACGACGAACTGCAAGATCTATGGTTCAGAGCCCACTACGCAGAGGTACGTCACCCCTTTCCATATCTGGAAGCCAGTAGTTCTGAAGGAAATCCACTAAAACGTCGATAAGCTCAAGTTTGTAAAAAAAAACTACGTTCGTACACATCTGTACTGTACTATAGCTATTTGAATGTATAGTGCGAGAAAACAAGGAGACAGGAAGCGTCTTACCATGCACTAGCGATCGAAGTTTTTTAGGTAGAAGCAAAGAGGCAGAAGCCACTTGGTGCCGTGGAGAAATACAGATTGCGCAAGAAGTTCCCGCCACCATACACGATCTGGGACGGACAGGAAACAATATACAGCTTTAAAGAAAACTCTAGAAGGGTAAAGAGTCAGATAAAGATACGTACATAGCATAAAAATATCGATAGGTGCGTACAAAGGCTGAAGAACCTCCTTAATTAGTACCTGAGCTAACCAGCCTTCGCAGGGGAAACGAAGCCATCCATACATGTAACACGTCATCCACCCATGGGGAGCGAGTTGGGGATCTGGTGCCGGACGGGGTATCTGAGTTAGAGATATGCACGGGCTAAATTTTTTTGGACTAGCCCAGCCCGCCGGGCTCAAAAATGCTGCTGGCCCGGCCAGCCCGAAAAAATGGTGATTCGGGTTCAGTTTCAAAGTTACAAGCTTTGCGCTCACTAACCATTCTATTATGCATAAAAGAATGCAGCTAATTTTTACTTTTCATTAAAATCAGTTAACAAATAATCCAAATTGGAACTAGAGCCTTGTACGTAGGATATGGTTCTGTTGCTTTTTCATTAACGAAACGCAAGTTAACCTAACGTAGGGTAGTAACGTAAGGTGCAGTGTACATGTACATTAGCAGCACACAATTTGGTTTCCGTTTAGACTAAACGTTGCAAATACTATTTGCTTACTTTATTTCTATCTGATAGCGGTACCAACAAACCATACATGTAACAGGTCATCCGCCGATGGGGGAGGGGGGGTTGGGGGGTCTGGCGCCGGCCGGGGGGGTCTGAGCCAAAATTTTGGGGGAGGGGGGTAGGCACTAAAAAACGCTCAAAAATCGAGAAAAATGGCAATTTTTGGCTAAAAATTGCCAAAAATCGCTAATTTGGGCTGAAATACAGCTAAAAAGTGCTGTTTTGCAGGCGATTTTGGCAATTTTTGTGTGTGGAAGTGTAAAAAATTGCAAAAATTTGCTCGAAAATTTACTTGCCAGAAAAATCGGAGGGGGGGGGTCGGTGAAATCGTCTCGGGGGGGGGGGGGTCCCATCTGGGGGGTCTGGCCTAAGTCGGGTGGGGGCCAGACCCCCCCAGACCCCCCCTGTTACATGTATGCAACAAACCTAAATCCGGCCCGTGCACATCTCTAATCTGAGTCCAAATACTAGAGGAGGGGTTTGGGTACTAAAAAACGCTCAAAACTCGCACAAAATCGCTGTTTTGGTCTGAAAATCATAAAAAACCCTGTAATTTGGGCTAAAATGCAGCTCAAAAGTGCTGTTTTACAGGCCATTTTAATTTTAGCCATTTAGTGTCAGATTCTAACAAAATTGTAAATATTTGCAGAACCATTTACTTTCCAAACAATCAGAGTGGGGTTGGAAAAACCGTCTCGATGGAGTCTGGCGTAAGTAAGACAGGTGCGGGAGACCCCCGCCCGGTCCCCACCCCCTGTTACATGTATGAATGTACAATGTAGCACCTTTAAGCGCTTTGTTTGAAGATTTCCTAGAAGTTTAAAGGAAAATGGGGTTTAAAAACAACAGCGCGGAAGCGCAACTTTGAACCAGAATAAAAACCTCTACATTAGTACTCAATACAGAAGAACCGGCGTAAACCGTTTTCGCTCTTGAGCGGTCAGCGGAATTTCTACATGAACGGAACTAAAGTGACTGTTACAGGTGCTGCGAGCGTATTACAAGCAGAATAAGTATCCGTGCGCTGAAGAGAAGAAGGGAATCGCCGACCGAACTGGTTTGTCATTCGTGCAAGTGAGCAACTGGTTCAAGAACCGAAGACAACGGGACAAGACCGCTCCAGAACAGGAACAAACTGTAACCTCTGAACAGACTCCTCACTTGTACTCTGCGCACACAGATGTGATGGAACTTTAGAATGCACCAATTCTGGTCACTCACCCTCTTCAATATTCCACCAAACACTTGAAATAAATGTCAAAAACTACAAACACGGTAAAACCGATCTATGCTGTCAACTGTAGTAATTCAGGGTCGTAGCACCCAGATTACATAAAACTTGTTAAAGGCGACATAGTACAGCACAGCAGTCCAGAATTAGCAGCCATACATGCAACAGGTCATCCGCCAACGGGGAAGGGGGTTGGGGGACTGGTGCCGGCCAATCGGAGGGGTATGGTATGCACTAAAACCGCTCAAAACCCGAAAAAATCGGAAGTTTCGGTTAAAATCGTAAAAAAGAGCTATGGTCTCAAATACAGCTAAAAAGTGCTGTTTTACAGGCAATTTTAGTGTCTGAAATTCTAAAAATTACTTGCCAGAAAAGTCGGAGGGGGTCGGACAAATCGTCTCGGGGCACCTCAGGGGATTGATCTATGTCGGGCGGGGGCAGACACTTGTCACGAGTCTTAACATCACATCAAAAATCAGGCCGCCCACTGCCGGATGAAGGAGACGCTTTTCTCCCAGTCCAGCAACGTCTCTAGCGCCCGGGAGATTCGGTGGCCCAGTGCTGGAGAAACGTCCAAGTTGCCATTGTGGCCTGAACTATCGAATCCCAGAGCCGTGACGTAGCTGTCCACGGCCTATCCACAAGTCTGAGCAAAGTCTCCACCGAGAGGCGCAGATCCCTAATTGCCCAACTCTCGGCCTGCCTTCTGTCATCTGTAGGTCTGACAGCTACAAGACTCGCTTGGACCAAAGAAAGAACAGCTGATCTCTGTCGGGATTGTGGCATTGGACCGCATAGTGTCAGGTGTACCAGCCAGAGCCACCCCACGGTTCTGTCAACCAGGGACCTATGGCAGAAGCCCGTGGAGTGGGCCACGTTTTTGCAATTTCTCCTTCCAAACGCAGATTACTAAGAAATAGGTTGCCTACCTGGAGGCAACAAAAAGAAAGAAAGACTCCCTGTCACGTATTGTTAATAGCTATGTGGATTTGAAAATGAAAGGGCACTTTTACTAAGTACAGGGTGTCCCAAAAAAAAATGACAACATTTCTTTTTGCTGCCATTTTCGCAATTTTTGACCAAATTGTCTGAAATTTGAAACATAAGTGCCAAAAAAGTGGGAATTTTATGTGTTAAAATTTGGTGCATCAGGATTGACCCAGTCCTGAGAAATTCAACAATATACAAAATTGAGAAATTTCAATTAAATGTAGAAACAGCATCAAAAATGGAAACTTTTCTTTTTGCTGTATCTTCTTTAATTTAGGTCGGAATTGGATGAAATTTTGAATATATGCGCAGAATAACGGGTTGATTTGTAGATCAAAAGTTGGAGCATGAACCCAGCCCAGCTCTTGACATAAAAAATCCCGATCACAATACAACGACAACATTTCTTTTCGCGCCCCTAGCTGTAATGAAGCTCCTGTAAGTGTAATTCAGTCTGTCACCCCAAACATGCTAAGAAATGTTTATGATGCTTATGGGAAACGGTTGCAGCAGTGTATTAACTCAAACGGAGGTCATCTGGATGGTGTTCTTATTCCTTAGTTCTCAGAGTTTGCACATTCTTCATTTTGCTGCAGTAAAAACTCTGATTTTCTTTAGTTTCCAAGTACTAGCGATATGGACAATAATGACAGAACTTTTGACCTACAAAATATCTGCGCATATACTCAAAATTTCATCCAATTCCGGCATAAATTAAAGAAGATACAGCAAAAAGAAAAGTTTCCATTTTTTATGCTGTTTCTACATTTAATTGCAATTTCACAATTCTATATATTGTTGAATTTCTCAGGACTGGGTTACTCCTCATGCACCAAACTTTAACACATAAAATTCCCACTATTTTTGCACATATGTTTCAAATTTCAGACAATTTGGTCAAAATTTGCGAAAATGGCAGCAAAAAGAAATGTTGTCATTTTTTTTGGGACACCCTGTACATAAAAAGTTCTAACCCCTTTCGACACATGCTTGCAGGGACTGACTAACTCACTCACTAACTAAAGTAATTCATTCTTTACAAAGTTCCGTACTTACAATACCACGCAATGGTCTGTCTGTAGGGTGGAGCTCGGCACTTGAAAACCTTACATTTTCTATCAAGAAGCCGTGGCCGAGAGTAGCTCCATGAGCGAAAGACGAGCATCAGAATCGGGAAACAGTGCCAGATTTTGAGAGGCCACGTCTTTCGACTCCTGCATCAAACGCTGAATGTTTTCTGAAGCGTTCTCCACGGCAGGAACCAAGTGTTCTATAGCTCTTCGTCGCTTCGCCTGGTCGCTGTTGCGCAACTGGGAAAGCTAAAAAGCAAGCTAGAATAAAAAATAAATAGAATATAGAGAAGCTAGAATGCTCCTCTCCACTCCGCTGCGCCGACTAGTACTTGAATTTTTGGTATGGAGTCGCTGAACTGTCTCAGCTCAGTGGGTGAGGGACGTTTGGCCTTTCTACCCTTCACTATACTAACGCCATATAATGTTATGCTACCTCTGGCCATGGGTACCGGTTCGAAATGGTATGACATTTCAATGGACTTGTACCAAAAATGGTAAAGGCACCGGTAGTTTCGGTTCGGAACCACATTTGGTACTGGCACGATTATGTTCTTTCACCAACCTGCGCCTTGGTACCATACGGCACCCCTACAAAATATGGTACCGTTATGGCGTTAAGTGCCTGACTGTAACGCAGCGTCTGTGATTAAGAGAACAAAAGTCAAAGGACATGCCGTTTGAATGCAGTTCATGTGCTTGGCGAACTGAAAAGCAGCAGTCTGATGGGATTCCTCCAAATTGGCCAACTTCATGCAACCTCTACAGCTGTGCGCTAACACACTGCCAGAACCTAAACAAGAAGCTATTTCCACCCCTCAACATTGGTGTAAGTACATCCACGGGAATACCACGTATGGTACGGTAAGTGACTGACAGTAATAGTTACTCCAGACACTTACCAAGGAAAACTTTGTCAAACCAAAGTTGGGGTGGCAATTCCGAGCTAGAATCGATAAACTCGGCTTCCGTCATATCAGCAATCGATTGAGCAACCCAATTTGTGACCTGCAAACAACCAACTGCTAGAGAGGTTGGGTGAACAGAATTGGAAGAGACGCACCTGAGGATCTCCGATCTTTGCGAGAGCTGTGGTAGCATTTGAGAAGAGGAAGTCTCCTCCGAGCACAGACATCTTGTTGCCGACAGACAGATTCTTGTATTTCTCACCTCGCATCTGCTCGCTGTCCAACACTCCGTGATGCACCAGATTGGCTGTGTAGATGATTTCCGCTACTTCAGCCAGGTTTCGTTGACTGAAATCAAGCCTCACTTCAGCTTATGTAAATGTTCGCTTTTCGCAAATAAATTATTGTTTTGTGTCGTTGTTCTATTCTGTTTGAAAGAGCACTTGCCTTGGCAGAATGCCCCCGTTATTGTGCTGTGGAGGAGTGGTTGAAAGTTTATTGCCGGCCTGAGAAACAAGAAGAATAATCAAGCCTTTCGTCTGAATTGTGTTCTCTCCATTGTAGAACAGGTTCCTGAAAAGGAAACAGAGGAGAGAACTGAGATCGTCACTTTTACAACCCGACCACTACATCGCTGACCTGGGTTCTGGCCGCCAGCTTAACTTAGCCAAGTCCTTGGGAATGGCAGTTTGCCGGGTGGGGAAATATGTCGGGAATCGACCCCATCGAACTGAGACCGAGACCGTGCAGATTAGAGTTTGCCGCTGGGTCAGTTAACCCTACCCTCAGATCAGCCCTACCCCATTTACAAATTTACAATTTACCCTACGCCATGTCCTCCTGCACTTATAGACCTTTATATGCTCAGAAATACAATAGCTTCTCATCAGACATGGACCAGTATTTCGGCTGCGGGCTGAGGGGGTCCCCCCCAGGCTCTGACCTACCCCCTCAGCCGGCTGCTACCCCCCGTCAGGAATTTTAGAAGAATTCTGTATAGAAAATTATGATAAAATTATGCCTGGATTAGGTGTAAATGAGCTCACAATAGCTTATTTTAACTTATTTTAATGAAAAATAAGCCAAAAACCTTGATTTTAGCCAAAAATCGGACTTTTTGGCTTACCACCTCCTCAGCCCCCTTTCAGGCGCTTCTATCCCCCATCAGCCCCCCTCAGAAATTTAAAAAATTCTACCCCCTCAGCCGAAATGCTAGCCCGTGTCTTTGCGGGGGTGGTAAAATTTCAAATCCTGAGATGGCCTGAGGGGGGTAGCGGTGGCTGATGGGAATGGTAAGCGAAAAAGTCCAATTTTTTCACTAAAATCAAGGTTTTAGGCTTATTTTTCTCTAAAACAGCTTAAATATGCTATTCTGAGCTAAGCCAAAAAACCTTGATTTTAGCCAAAAATCGGACTTTTTAGCTTACCACCCCTCAGCCCCCCCCCCCCTCAGGCGCTCCTCCCCCTCAGAAATTGAAAATGCTACCCCCCTCAGCAGAAATGCTAGCCCCAATGAAAAGCATGTCTGGGTCCAATTAATCAAGATTTAGCGACATGGACAAACTGCAAGGTGAGGTGGCTGTGACTGAGTGAGCAATAAAGAAGAGCAGCTGACTTGACGGTCTGAAGCAAAGGGTGGTTGGTGCCGATCAGCTTGCGAACGTTCAGAGCCACCGAAGCCACCTCGTCGGTCAGAATCGACTGCAAACTAAGGTAGGAACTCGAATATCCCACCAACTTCTCCGCGTTCCACACTATTTGTCTCAGATTCTGCTCTAACACCTGCGACACCAGCATGATCAATCAGTAATTAATCTCTTAATTAGCCATAGTTCAAAAATGTGCGGGGGGGCATCACGTCATCATACTGCTAAGGTACCTACCGTACACAAACGACAAAAGTTGCCCAATGAGTAGGCGTACTGTACCAAATTGGCCCGAATGGTATTTTAGTTTCTTCTCGCTTGCGCAATGCTGCAGAGTAAAGTAGCCTAAATTGTTTACACACGTACATATGAAGCGTCTGTAGCTCGCTTGATTTTAGCATCCTTTTTAACTTTGATAACCTAAGAAATAGTCGGATACTCAATAACTAAATGGTTTTGCTTCCGCCACAATCAGCCATTTCAGAGCCGTAAGCAACTCTATGGGGACAAATACTTTTTTACTAAGCGGCACTTTGCTGGAAACAGCTACTATTACAGTAGTTCATTGATAACCAAATTTAGTTTAGTAGTTGTACTGTAATTATAACTGCATACAATGTACATACAATTGTAAAATGACAACTATTAGATCATCCAATGATTAAGGCTAGATTGTCCACCACCATACGAAAGAGCCAGGCCCTTCAATCGGGGACCCCAAGACGATTGTTTCGGCCCCCCTCGGACCTTTCTGGCAAGCAATTTTTTGAGCAAATTATTTTTCGATTTTTCAGAATTTCAAACACGAAAATTTCTATAATCGCCTGTAAAAATAAATGCATTTTTAGCCGTATTTGAGCCCAAATTAGCGATTTTTTGCGATTTTTACGATTTTTAGTTTTTTAGTACCCTAAACCCCCTCCCCATAAACCGATCTCGTCATTTTTGCACAGCCCCCAGGGACTACAAATTGACTACTAACCACACCACTGTCTACAAAAAACCCGAATCGCTGGCTGAATTGACTACTAACCTAACCACTAACTACAAACTGAAAAACCTGAAAGGCTTGGACTACTAAACCACTAACTACAAACTAAAATTTGATTGGAACTACGGTATTTTTTAGGTCTATGACTGCATCAATATCTGTACCTCTAGCAACACATTGTTGCATGGGATTACAAGAGCCATTATGAAGTACAGAGCATTTATGTAAGGCTAAATTTAGCTTAACTGAGCTACACCAGTCAAAAACACTACTTATAGCTCGTTCAAAGTATGCTAAATTATATCCACTCTTAGGAAACGCCATATACAATTTACAGTCATCAGCAAACATTTCTTGCTTTTTTTAGACCTGGCAACACTGCAAAGAAAGTTTAACCAGTATGTTTTTTAAAAACGGTACTTCTGTGATCCTGGAAAATATCAAAATTATAGACGTTTGAGACTTAACGTAAAAGTAGAGATGTAGGGCAACAACGAATAGGGGCGACGGGCGCCCCGGGGCGACGGCGCGCCCGGGAGCCTTAAACTAATTAACGCACCGCATGTTTTAGGAAAATTTTTCACCGACCGTGCCACTTACTTTAAACATCTTCGTTGCATTTTTACTTCTTTTCTGAAAGAGACTAACAAAAATAAGAGAAAGGACTGTGTCTGTGTTTGTTTTCACTTTTCATTTAGTGTCATGGCATCAAAGTTTGCAAGTTCCGAAAATCCACGTCGCCTTGGTACCTACCTATTGCGTGACATTAGACGAGTGGGTTATATACACACATCTTTCATCACTCACCCCCCCTAACGGACGTCGTGACTCGCGAGGGCCTCTTCTTCTGTGCCTGTCGGCCGTTGGTTGGAGTTGAACTGGAAGCGGGAGAGAATTTTCACTTGAGAAAGCAATTGCGGGATCGACGAGAAAATGATGAAAGTGACCGGTTTGTTGACTACCGCACACTCTGTATTCGGAGAGTGAAGGCCAAAGCCTCCATATTTGTTGTTTTCGTTTTTGTTTTCTTATAGGTACATTGTGTACGATCTCTACCTACACTACACGAGCAAGTACTTGTACCAGCAGGCTGGCGACCAATCGTATCCGACTTGGGTGTGACTTTGTCCATCAATTCAGGATGCGAGAGTTGGTGCGTACGTAGTTGTTGCAATATTATGGTTACCAAAACCAGTTGCTATCTCTCCACTTTCATATAAATAGCCATATTTCTAGAATACCAGGCCTCGATACCGTACAACAATTGAGATCGCACACACACATGAGCAGCACACAAGATCGGCACACCCTATCAAGCACATGACTAGGTGTTCCACTGCTAAATTGACAGCACAGATCTCCGATAGCCTGTTTGGCCTGTGGTGCGAGTGCGACAGGTTTTACTTCTGGAGCAAAGCTAGGTCTGTAATCTATCTGTACTCCTAGATACTTTTAGCCTCTGTTGTACACAGATATCGAGGCTGCCTGCTAATTGAAATTTCGTATTTTATCGTTTTCATTGGGCCTGCCCTGCATGCAAAGTTTATCAGATGAAGGGCTCAGCCAATCGTAGACTAACTACCACCCCTATATCTGATCGTATCGAGTAGCGTATGAAGCGCTCATCGCTCTAAAACAATTTTCAAGGAGGGTTTGGTCCGCAGCTCTTGTAACATAAGTCTAAAACTTGATTCGCTTGTCAGGGAGACAAGTCAGCACTGATAAACACAGATGCGTACTGCGCCTTGGCCATTAAAAGGCCTCGCTTTCTAAATCGCTCTTTTGGTTACGCTGTCTTTCAATTCCACTGTTGACTTTCGGTTCAGTCGATCTGTCTCCTGACAGACCGGATATTGACAACCTGGGTAAAGCCAATCTTTATGCACCTAAAAGCAAACGCAAAAACAAAAAGTTCTTGCATATTTCCGCTTAGAACTAGGGATGGGCACGCTTCGTCCGGCTGCGCCGTTTAGAAAATACAAAAATACGGGCAAAATATGGTCCGAAAACGGTTTTCGCAACTTCAAGCGCAAATTCTTCTTTATGTTCGGTTATTTATGGTAGGAAGTGATGTACTTATATGAAACAGAGTACGAGCTATCGAATAAGATGCATTTTGAACCATAATTCAGCCGTTAAAGGGCATTTTTTTCTCAAAAACTAAATTCGTCGTTTTTCAACGTCCATTTTCTGTTGAAAGGAGAGTTTATTTAAATTGGTTTCAATCGGATTTGAAATCAGCGTAACTTGTTACCTATATAGCACCACTCTTTTTCTTAACGCAGTTTGACGCGGTCCCCACAAATTGGATTCTTCCTTAACTACTGAAAATCGGCTTTTTCGTGGACTTTTTTCGTGTTCCTGATTGTTGTGATAAAACGATCAATTTGGCGAAAGGGTTTCAATCGGTTCTGAGTACAGTAGACTTCAGGCTTTCGAATGATGCAAGAATTGGCTCTCTGCTGTTTGTCGTTAACCCCACAAACGGTGTTGAAGTTTCTGTAACCCTAAATTTTTCCCATTTCAGTATTTTATTTTGTGCAAAGCTTGCAATCATACTTCTTCGCATTAATTTAGCTGTGTTGCGGATATTCACGGCCTTCTTGATATATTGTTGGTTTCCTCTGCGGTCTCGGTAGTAGCTGTTGCTTTCTGTGGCAGCCGATCAACAACAACTTTTACCTCCAACAATATAATTAACTAGACAGGAGAATAAAGACACGACCGCTCGCCAGGTAGCCAGACGGAGAGAGTGATGAAAGTTCTAGAGAACAAAGGGCGAGCGGGCAGCTGATCACACAGCGCTACAAATACAATGTTTGGCGCGTACAAGGTTACGGTAGGCGTTCGCGGTTGTACATACAGCAAGTGGTGTGTATTTTCTAACTAGCGCAACTACACACGCAACGCCAAACATAGCAACCACCTTCTTTCTTCTTGAAGCGGAAGCATCTGTCAGTGGTAGTGCCAGTCCCCTAGGCGGTCTGGCGGTTGACGATTCCGCTGAGGGTGGTGTCGTCTTTGTGGTCGCGACTGAGCTGAGTCTGGCGCAGTGGCCTCTGCTTTGTAGACAGTTGGTCCCGGCAGGTCAACAACGCGTTGCAGGTTGCGACCGTTCCACTTCTGCTTGTCAGACAGCAAGTAGTTGAATTTGCCGAGCACCTTTACAACAGTCAGTACTTTGTTGCTCCAGGGACTCAGTCCTTTGGGCGTGTGAGGCCGTTTGGTGCGCACCTTCTGCCCAACAGTGAACGTTGGTCCTGAGCTGCTAGTAGCACGTTGGTTTGACTGTTGTTGTCTCTGCCGCGACTGCATGTCCTCCCCTCCTTCCTCTTTTTGAGCTGTTTTGCGGGGTTGTCGGTAGACTTCCCAACCCAAACGAGGTCGGCGTCCAAAGAACTTCTGTGCAGGGCTGAGCTTAGGAAAGCTGTGTAGCAGCGGCAGCAATCCTGCTTTTTTCCATGTCCCGGTATCCCTAGCTGGTAGCGTAGGGGTAGTGACGTCAGAGATGTCTGCTGGTGGCGCGCTGCTAGCGGCGACACCGTCGTTGGCATCCTCTGGTGAGCTGGACTGAGTGACTGCGCAAACAGTGCTGCTCCTTGACTGGATAGTGATGTGCACTGGATCCAGAGCACACATTGCGTCTATGCCGAGTGTATTGTGGCAGGAATCGCCGAACACATACACTGGCACGTTGGCAGTCCGTCCTTGGAAGGAAAGTTGCGCAGGAAATTGTCCCTCGATAGCCACTTCCGACTGATCGAAGTTGAGAATGGGGTCGGCCGTCTGCAGTCTTGTGGCTCGAAAGTGCTTATGGAAGTCGTCCCGAGTGATTCCAGTGACGTCCGAGCCGGTGTCGACCATCAGGCGCAGTGGTGCGGCAGGAGCATCGTCGGTAGAGGCGATGTAGACCTCACAATAAGGTGGTTGAGTGTGTATGGCATTCACACTCTTCCGGCCCTTTTTGTGATTGCTGCGCATCTGGTGAGTGATCCGGCACTGTTGTTTGGCGGCAGGGCGCGAGGTGGAGCACGGGTTGCTCCTGCACACTCGCTGGAAGTGTCCCTGTTTGCCGCAGTTGCTGCAGGTTTGGCCTCTGGCGCGGCATCTGGAATCCTTGCTGTCCGCGTGTGATGGATCTCCACAATGCCGGCAGGCTCTCTTGCTGGTTGTCTGACTGTTGGCTGAGGCACTGGGGCGTACCTGGTTAGGTCTGGGTCCTGTGTGCTGAGCAGAGCTAGGTCCCTTTCCCCAGCTGTACCTGTGGTGTGAGGCAGCGCTGATCTGCGATGACCCGGGCGCCATGTTTGCAGCATCCTTTTTGGCGCTCTCATCAGCCAATGCAAGTGCAGTGAATTTCTCCAAATCCACTGCGTCCATGGCGAGCAGTTTCTCCTGTGTAGCACGGCTGTGTAGGCCGCGCACCAATTGTATTGCTAGCAGATAGTCGATTAAGGTGCGTTCCTCAATGCGTCGTGTCCCCTGATCGACAGGGAACGTGCACTGCTGGATCAAGGTCCTGAGTACGCGGATGTACTCAGTGACTGACTCAGTAGACCCTTGTGAGTGCTGCATAAAGTCGAACAGGGCCCGTACCGGGTTGACAGGCCTGTAGAAAGTCTCCCGGGCGGCTGCCAGGAACTCCTCGAAACTGGCATCTGGATCGGCGTTGAACACAGGGTGACTGGCGAATTGGGGAAGCGCGGCTGTCCCCAAAAACGAGAGAAGAAAGTCGTTCTTCTCGATGTCCGTCAATTTCGCTGTGTTGTCCCTGGTTGCGTCCAGGCCAGTGAGAAACGCGTTGAATAGCCGCTCCCAGAGTGGCCATTTGAGAGGTGGATGGTCGTCGACTGTCTGCCAATAAGGTTGAGGTGCCGGGATGTGTGCCCGGCGGGTGGACATCGCGGCAGTGACGATTTGTAGCTGCTGGCACGTAGACAAGTGACAGCCACAATCCAGTAGCTGTCGTTGTGTTTTCGAAGAGAACCGGCTCTACCACACGTACACCAACGTGTGGAGACAGGTTTGCGCACTGTAGAAACGAAGAGAACCGGCACTACCACACGTACAGCCAATGTAGGAGTAGGCGGCAGGGTTGGGTAGCTGTTAAAAACACGTTATTAACACGTGTTATTAACACGTTAATAACACGTTATTAACATGAGGCTTGTAAATAATTCGAATTAGTGTAAAAAATTGTTTTAAGCTTCCCGCAACTCGGGATGCATCCAGCGCTTCATAGAATGATTATTTACCATACTTCTGCTAGTTATTGAGACCTTCAACAGTCTGACTACAAACTTAGTATAGTAAACACATGGACGACTAAAAACTACTGGACACGAATCGACCCCAACGCCCGTTTCCACAGTAGGCCTACTTTCAAAAGGCCGTATCATTGGAACCGTTCGACCTACAATCAATATAAATACATCTTTAGAATCGCCACCGTGTGAGGAATCCAATTCCGTGCTCAAATCACTTCCATAGGGACCATATAAAAAGTTCATTTTTTTCCATGGCGCAAATTAGGATTACCAAGCAACGTTGCGCAGATTAGAATGAATTCAACCAGAGCTCAAGCCCCTCTACACTTTGGTCATGAAGCCAAAACCCTCCGACGCATTGTAAGAAGTTATTCGCAAAAATCTATTTCATTGAACTATAGAAACGGGTGTAGTATCAGATGAGTGCGCTATGGAGTGAGACAGAGCAATAAATAGGGCAGGGTGAAAACGAGGAGAACACCCATCAGGGAAACCACCACAGAATACTAGAGAACGAAAGCAGGACCATTTTAAAGGCATCTTTCCTTACAGTCAGCGACTACGTCCAAACTTTGTTATCTTGGCTTGCGCACTGGGCTTAATACCAGAAATAGAGAAATAGTGAACTTCTTGACCAGGTTTTTGCACATGCAGTTGAAAAATTTAGTCAAGAATTCGGGTGAACGAGTGACTCTGCAGACAGGAAAGCTCAGTTTCAACCATACATGTATTAGGGGGTTTGGTTGGGGGGCGGTTATTCCCTGCTGGAAAGGCCAACCCCCTCACCCCCCCGCGAGACAGGTTAAGGGACCCCTCTACCCGACCATGAGAGTGATTCGGAATCTGGTCTTTTCAGTCGGTTACAGATCAGTGAATGATTTACTGTTTTCATTATGCTGTTGCACTGTTATGTTTCTATATAAAACTGCAATACCCTTTTAAATGTACCTTATGGCCATGAAATAGTGTTTACTAGGCTTTTGCCATGCTGCTGGAGCAAATTCAGGCGTTTTTGAATTTTTAACAGGTTTTTATGTTAATAACACTGTTATTAACGTTATTAACACTGTTAATAACAGGTCTGAATTTTTAACTGTTAATTATACAACCCTGGTAGGCGGTAACGTGTGTAGGCAGGTTGACGCGATTTCGAAGAGGACCGGCGCTACCACACGTACAGCCGCGAATGTAGGAGTAGGCGGTACCGTGTGTAGGCAGGTCGGCGCAAATTCGAAGAGGACCGGCGCTACAGCACGTACAACCTACGTAGCAGTCGGCAGCGTCTGTAGGCAGGTCGTAGAAAGAGGCGGTGGTCGTCCACCACCGGCCGGAACGTAGAAAGAAGAAGACACGTAGGAAAATACTCACTGACTGTGCCTCCTCCTGTAGGTTAGTGTAGGCGACACCAACCGATGATCTGTGCCAAGCTGGTTGTAGAAATCGTCCTCTTCGCTACCACCGGGCTGGTAGTAGCAGTAGAAAAGCTTCGTTGGTCGCTACCACCTGGTTGGCGGTAGTTGTAGAAACTCTTCTTTTTCGCTACCGCCGGGTTGGCAGTAGGCGTCGAAAATCTTCTTTTTTCTTTCTTCCGCGATCGTCGAATGCCACCGTTGGTCGCCAGTTGATATATTCGTGGTTTGCCTCGCGATCTTGGTAGTAGCTGTTGCTTTCTTTGGCAGCCGATCAACAACAACTTTTTACCTCCAACAATATAATTAAATACAGGAGAATAATTGACACGACCGCTCGCCGGACAGTCAGACGGAGAGAGTGATGAAAGTTCTAGAGAACAAAGGGCGAGCGGGCAGCTGATCACACAGCGCTACAAATACAATGTTTGGCGCGTACAAGGTTACGGTAGGCGTTCGCGGTTGTACATACAGCAAGTGGTGTGTATTTTCTAACTAGCGCAACTACACACGCAACGCCAAACATAGCACTTCTAGTAGATTTTAAACAATCAAGTGGGTTGCATCTTCGTAAATCGCGCCACAGAAAATCAGTCCCAGTTCAAAGGTGCGACCAAATGCTAACTACTAAACTGCGCGGCTCACACAAAAACTGTTTAACACGAATTTCTCTAATTCTTCATGAAATCAAGTGCGGTTTTTTGCGTAATTTATCGCATCCGGTCATGCTATCGCCGTTTTCGCATAAACTTTTTCTTGTAGCGCGAGTTAATCAAATATATTGCCCATAATAAAAATGGTACCAAGTGCGCCATAGAAAAGTCCTTCGCAGGCGGCTGTCATTAAATCGCATTTTTCTAATTTTTAATGAAATCGAATGCGGTTTTTTGCTTGAATTGTCCTATGCGGTCATGCTATCGGCCCTTTCAGCATATTTTCGTGGTCGTAGCGCGAATTATTAAAAATGGTCGCCCATACCTATTAGAACCGCTCATAAATGCATTAGTAGAAACGGCGCCCGCAGTACTGGAATTTAGGGGTGCGTCTGGCTCCCGAGCGCCCCGTCGCCCCTTGGCGCCCGTCGCCCCTATTCGTTGTTGCCGAGCTGTAGCCGTTCTAATTTTGTCATATATTCGTTCTACTCTATTCTGCAATACTAAAATTTAGTGAGGAAAGCAGTGGCTTAAGCTAAAGTTTCTATCGGTCCACAACCAGTCCATGAAGAGAGGAGAGAAGAGAGAAAAGAAACGAATCTACTGGGTGCTAGCTACCATACTCAGTTCAGAATGGTGGACTTCCAGTTCAAAGAAAAATTGAACTCGATGAGGGCCAGAGTTGAAACGCTCTACGACTTTGAAGGATGCAAAGTAAGTGTTCGCAGCAGCTGAATTAAATAATTTGTCGGCAAAACTGACTTTTATAATTAGGGGTCCCTAACAAAAATTTCAATTTTATCTGCCGTATTCAGTTGACTCCTAAGCCTAAGCAAGAAAGTGATTAATTAATATTTAGTGGAGGGACCCCTAAAAGTCAGTTAAGCCAAATTATCATCATCGTCATCAATTATGCTACGTAGTCTCAGGGAAAGGTCGCTAAAATTTTTGATGGACCGCTGTTATCGACGTACGTGGGCCATCTGCGGGTTTGTCCACCGCTGGACCCCCCAACCAAAAATGACCCACCCACCCCCAATTTTTCAGATTTTTACCACCCCGAACTATGTTTCGGTCCGTGCCGGTTTACAGCCCGGATTTGCGTTAGTTAACCCCCGCTGGCCCAGGCAGAAGTTGGGTTGTCAAAAAATTTGGTTAGAAGGTTTTTGTTGGATTAGTTAGAGTTGAAACGGTATGCAGGTCGGCCGCGGCACGTACGGACATGTGTACAAAGCGAGTCCAAAGGATCGTGCAGGTTCGACGTCATTCGGGATGCCTTCGAGTAGCTCCGGCGATCCAGCTCCTAAGGAATTCGCTCTAAAACTGATTGAAGGAACGGGCATCTCAATGTCGGCTTGCAGAGAAATTGCACTGCTCAGAGAACTCAGGTACTTAGTACAAACGTTTTCTAAACTACGGGATGATTGGTTTAGTTGCTTGTTGGAAGTGAAGTTATTGTAAAAGCCCAGTTGGGATAGGTGCATACATGTAACAGCTCCGGGCCGACCTAGGGGAGGGGGTATAGGGTTTCCTCAAAGGGGGGTCGAGGGGGGTTTCGCCCAGAGGGGGGTCCCAAATTTCAAAAAGCTCCAAAACGCCTGGAAATGCGTTTTTATCACGTTTGTTGCAGTAAGGGCGCTAAAAATCGCTATTTTAAGCTGCCAAATAGCGTTTTATAGCTAAAAACAAGCAAAAAATGACAAAAAGAGCTTCCAAAAATTCCGGTTTCCCTTAAATATCAGCAGTGCAAACGCCAAATTCGGTTCCCAATGGCTTTTCAAGCGAATTTTAGGCTAAAAATTAGTGATTTCGGAGTCAGTTTGTTCGTACCGGGAGCCACTACTAGCACTTGTATTTTTGGGTCGGGGGGGGTGAGTGGGGTTTGGCCTTTTCAGCTAGGGGGTAACCCCCAACCCCCTACCCTAGTACATGTATGGTTGGAAGTGAAGTTATTGTAAAAGCCCATTTGATATAGGAGCCAGTTTCAGACACACCAATGTGATATCTTTGCAACGGGTGTTTCTGTCGCATTCCGACCGCAAAGTCTGGTTGTTGTTCGACTACGCAGAGCACGATCTCTGGCACATAATAAAGTACCATCGAGCGGCGAAGGCCAAGAAACAGCCGGTGCTTGTGCCGAAGGGAATGGTGAAGAGTTTGCTTTACCAGATATTGGACGGAATTCATTACCTACACAGCAATTGGGTCCTGCACCGAGATCTGAAACCTGCCAACATTCTAGTTATGGGCGAGGGTCCCGAGAGAGGACGGTATAATTGGACTTGGCTTGGTTGTAGTGAATAAGTCTGTTCAGTCAATTGTTTTAGTGTGAAAATAGCGGACATGGGTTTTGCACGACTATTCAACAATCCACTGAAACCTTTAGCCGATCTGGATCCAGTGGTTGTCACTTTTTGGTATAGAGCGCCTGAGCTACTGCTAGGGGCTAGGCATTACACCAAAGTTAGTTGTGTTAATGTGTGTACCGGTAAGAACACAGTTTTTGCAGGCGATAGACATTTGGGCTATTGGTTGTATATTTGCTGAGCTTCTAACGTCAGAGCCAATTTTCCATTGTCGGCAGGAAGACATAAAAACGTCGAACCCTTACCACCAAGAACAGTTGGATCGAATATTCACTGTGATGGGCTTTCCTTCCGAAAAGGACTGGGAGGACGTGCGCAAGATGCCGGAACACAGCAAACTCAACACCGACTTTAAACGAAGCCAGTACGTCTAGAAAATTATTAGCAGTTCTTTGTCTGCATTCTGATGTGTTGTTTTAGATACAATGACTGCTCCTTGCAAAAGTACATGGAGAAACACAAGATCCGGTCGGAGCAGAGGTCTTTCTTGTTGTTGCAAAAGCTTCTTACCATGGACCCTACGAAAAGAATTGCTGCCGCCGATGCTATGGAGGATCAGTTTTTTAAGGTAACTTCTTATTTAGAACCTAAGATTCGGATAAATTCGGTGATTCGAGTTAAATCGGTTAGCGAAGAGTTTAGTTTGTAGCCCCAAATCTCATCTTCCTTCCACCTTGTATTTTTACTAGGGTTCTGACGATATATCTATGATTGTTGAAAATCAATGTTATAGATTACCGATATAGCGATGTTTGCGGTTTGCCATCCATATATCGCTGTTCCAAAGGGAGAAAAATCCCGCTTTATCCAGAATTTTTTACCGTAAAACCTCCCTAATAAAGGCACTGTGTGCAAAGTTAAATTTTTGACTCCCAAACCGTATTTGCAAATTTGGAGCACCAAGCTGTGTATTGTGTGCTTGATTCCCTTTTCTTTCAAAGTGTGGATGTGTAATATCTAAGATTTGAAGCAGAAACATTACATTTTGGTTCGCTTTCTGTTAATTTTGCTGTCCCCTCAAATGTTTTCCCAAGTATTCAATTGAATTCGACGCTGACATTAGCGTTTTACACTGATTCATAAATATCGATATCGATCAATATTGAACTCAAAATATCGGTATCGATATGGAATATGTCGAATTTGTATATTATATTATTGGAACACTACAATTGTTTTACGATTGTAGGACGACCCTAAACCAACGGTGGATGTGTTCAATGGATGCCCTATTCCTTACCCTAAGCGGGAATTCCTAAGCGATGAAGACACAGAGGAAAAGTCGGGCTCGGGTGCTTCGAAGCAAGCTGTTGCTACTCAGGTTAGTCTGGAATTGGAAAAACGAAATTGGCTGAAATTCTACAACATAAAACGGAACAGAACAACATTTTACTGCACTTAAGAAACAGAAACAAACAAACAAACAAACAAACACACATCAATCAATCAGTCAACACATCTTCGTGCTCCACATAAAAGGTAGACCGACTTCGTTCACTGGACTTTTGTCGTTGAGGGTAAGTGACGGGAGTTACGATGCTGATCTGATTTCCCTCCACAAACAGTTGCGCTCTTTTTCTCTGCACACACTGCTCATTGTTCTGTTTGCGTTTGACAATCAGCGCATAGACCAGAGGGAATATGATGGACAGCCAGAAAACATAACCAGTTATCATTGGAATGCACATGAAGATAACTGACTCTCTGTCGATGTCAGTGGCGTCTGTCAGGATAAAGTACATGAACAATATGATGTAGTTGATTTCAAGACAGAGCCAGCCACTCAGGGCACAACGCACTTGTGATACAATGAACATAAATGGACTGCGCATTGCAACTTTGAGCAGAAAGGCCGACGACATAAGGTAGATCATTGGACACACAGTGAGGACTGTTGGAGTGCGCCAGTCATTGTGAGATGAGCACCATATGACATACGTTGGTTCTACGTTTTCTCCTCGTGAGTAATTGATATGAGGCGGCTCAAGAACAATCCAAATGAGTACCACCGCTGCATGCACTCCGTTTAGAACAATGATCAGCAACATGGATGCCTTCTCATTCATTTCAAAGGTGTTGAGATTCTTGTAACGACTGAACGTTCGCAGTTGTGCTAACAGAGAGATATACCAAGCAGGACGGGCAAGACGTATTGCTTTTATTAGGAAGATGACATGGTTGAAGCCAATTAACAAGCTCAGTAAAATCCAGCTGAAGCCACAGAAGGCCCCTGAGGACGTTGGAAGCATAACCGAGGGTGTGAGAAAAAGAAAAGCTTGCCCAAAAGTTAGCAGTAGTAGAAGATCGATTGCAGAAGCCAATGCCATTGGTGTGTTTTGCTGAACATAAAGAAGAGCCCCGGAGCAAGCTGTCAAGAGGAAACCAAGACCACAGACCGCAAAAATTGAGTTGGTGATAGCGTTTGGACCCTCAACTAGTACAGGTGGCTTGGCGATTTGCACACACTTTGTGTGGCTGTCATCGGGTTTCGACATATCAGTACAGATGTCACAATGGGCTTGTCCATCTGTCCAGTTCACAAACGCAAATGGGCCCCTCTCAGTACAGTTCACACACCGATAACAACAATTGGCTGTTGGTTCCAGATAGCTGTTACCAGTGCACGGTGCATGGCAGTGTTCAAGGTCCTTTTTGATTTTAGCAGTTAGTGCTGGGTCTAGAAAAGCATTTTTGCTTTCATTCCACGTTAACTGCCAGGTGTATACGTTATTTCTTGGTGACTTCACAGAAAATTGCATATTTCCGACGATTTTCCAGTGATTGCCGGTTAGCTTTTCGGTTTTCCAATAGCGAAGTATATAAAACTTGGGCGCAGCGCTATTGGTGCCATTAAAGAAATTGAATTGGTCCTTTAGTGGATAGGACATGGAGTAGTTGGTGGACTTGATTGCATTGGTCATCATAATTCCTGTGACGTTCTGTGTCATGTTAGCGCACATCATTGCTTGATCTTCAGGGCGTGTGCAACTTTGTGTTTGCACTCGCTTTATTCCATCTGCAACCGCATAGACTGAATGGAACACGTTTCTGGCCCGTCGCAAAACCCCACTTGGTATGGTGTTTAGTGTCTCGTTTCCAGTGCATGGTTTCCACTGGCTGCAGTTCAAAAGGCTAGTGATACAGCCAAAGCTGGGATTCAGAAAGCCATAGTCAACTGTGCTGCAATTGTTTTGCATTTCAATTAGCTGAAGCAGCCAGGGATTATAGCCTTTCACAGTATTTATGGTCGCATTTTTCTTCAAATATTCTTCAAAATCAGTCAGTGGTTCGGATAAAGGCTCAAAAGCAAGAGTTCCATCGATAACTTCTGTCACGGAATCGTCCAATCGCAGACCGGCCCAGCCATCTACTCCAATGATTTGAAATCTGGTGCCATTTGATGCATCTTTCAGCTGCTTTAAGAAGCTGTTAGCATTGATGTAATTCATGAACAAAAGCAGGATAGGTGGACTGTCACGTGCCAGAAGTTGATCTATGTTGTTGCTGCTTTGCTTGGCATTGCCATCGAACATGATAGGCTTTTTGTGCACGCACACTGGGAAATTATTCTTGTGCTTCTTCATTTCGTGATCAAAGTCACGATACAAACCGCGCCCGTATGTGTCTCTCTCATAGACCAAGTTGATCCTTGACCAATTGAAGTATTGTAGAAGTTGAAAGACCGCCTGTGCCTGATAGCGATCTGATGGAGTAGCTCTGAGGAAGTATTGATTGTCAGCATTGGCTGAATTTTGTTCTAAGTCCGAATCAGAGGCTGTCGCTCCTACCAATGGCAGACAGTGACTGCTGAGAAGATAGCTGACATATTTGGCTACACCACTGGAGAAGGACCCTGTAACTGAATACACCGTGTGCTCAGTATTGGAATTGCTTGTGTAGTTGACTATTTTTTGCCACTGAATTTCGTCGTACTCGCAGAAACCGTGGTTATCATCTCTGATGAACAGCATGCTGTTCTGAATTCCTACAGCTATGCTGTAGCAAGTGTCCAGCAAATAGGCTCCAAGTTTAAACTTTTTCTTGTCAAACAAGTAGTCATTGAGGAGATGAATGGCGAAAACATGGACCTCAGAGAGAATGACGTGTTCTTCACTGAGCTTTCCACAACGATAGGCGGCATTGTACTCATGGGCTTCATACAGACCACCGATCATGAGATCACCTGGTAGGCACACCGCACGGTTGACCTGACCAGTCTGTGCTTCTTTACAGTCATCGCACTGGCATCGGTAGCAAAACAGGACGATAATGATAGCAAGCAGACCGAAAGGGGGCATTGTTTGCTGTGACATCACTTGCAATGCAGTGCTACGCTGGCCTCATAGTTTAAATGTCAAAAGTGCGCGCTGATAAGCTTATAAGGATGCAATTTTGCTAAGCGCCCTTAAGCTCACTGTCAGTCCATTAGCTGTGTTTGCTTTAGCCTCAGCTTTCTTCTACGTCTGACCAGCAAGGACCGGTGCACAAGGCCCGCAGATTAGATGGAGGAGATTACGCCAGTGCTGGCGCCGCACCTACTGTATCCATGTCGCAAGTGCCGCCTGTCAGTCAGCCGCCGCAGCAGATTACTGTGCAACCACAAGTGATGGTCTCTCAGCAACAGAGTGAGTTGTTTATTTGAGAAAAGAATGCAATCATATGGAAGAACTTGCAACGCTTTAGAGATTTCCTATTCTGTAGCATGTGTAGCAATTTTATTACTAATTGCACACACAAAAGGGTTTTGCAGTGTGAAAACAGGCTAGGTCAATATGAAGTTGGCGACAAACCGGCAATTTGAGTAGCTGGCTCTGAAGTGATGTGCTTTGCAGTGATGGTTGGTCAAGGAGTGCCGCCGGTTCAGATGATGCCAGACGGCGCCCAGCAGCACCGAATGGTTGCCCAGCAACGCTTGATGAATCATCCGATGGTCAGTCGATCATCGAATATGCCCCCGCAGTATGGCCAGCAGGTGCCCCAGGCCATGCACCAGATGCAGCAGCAACAGCCGCAGCTGATGCAAGACATGCATATGATGGACCCTAATCAGGGCATGATGTCCCATCAGCAAATGATGCAACAGCAGCCTGGACCCCCTTACATGAATCAGCCCCCTTATATGGGACATCCGCAACAGAACATGCCTCCCGCCTACCAGCAGCACCGATACGGATGACATTAGACTTTCTTGCTTGTTTGCTGTGTGCTTTCCTGCTCTTTGCATTGTTCCCTTCTAGAGTCAAGATTTTTTAACAGCAAAATATATTCTAGTTGCGCTTTTCTTGTATGAATTTTGCTTTATCGTTTCAATAGTATACACTATCGATCTATTTCTCGCTGTAGGTACAGCCTCCGCAAATGGGACACACCGTTTCCAGGAAGAGGAAACGGTCACATATGGAGGTGTCTTATTTATTGGAGGTTGGCCATCAAAATACTATAAAAAACCTGCTTAAAATTCTTGCGGATGCTGTTCATTTTGACGAAACTACGACATTTTTTGAAACGATCCTAACCAATGGCGTATCCAGGGGGTGTAGGGTGGGTACACCCCCTTTGCGGTGGAGGTAGGAAGAAAAAGTCTGTCAAAAATAAGCGAAACTAATGAATTATGTACTAAAACTGTCTATTTTGTGCTCAGAATGCCTTTTAAATGCGTTTTTGAAGGCTAAATTTTCTCGCCCTGGTCGGGCAGAAGCCCAACCAGGCCACTTTAAACTACTGAAACTTGTAATTTCTGTTAATTTTAAGCGTGGAATGTGTTTTAAACACGTTTTTGAAGGCAAATTTTGCAAAAATTTTCTTACCCTGGTAGGGCAGCGGCCCAACCAGGCACTTTCAAAATTTTACACCCCCCTTTCCGAAATCCTGGATACGCCAATGATCCTAACATGCATCAGAGAGCACACAAAACCCCGCGACAATTTTGAAAGCGCCCCGCTTGTAAAGGAAAGCTTGACTATTAACTATGCCGACGTAGTCCATTTAGAGATTCGTCCCATTTACCGAGACATAATCAAGATAACTTTAATTTCCGTAGTGAATGTAGCCCGAACACGACTACGTAGAAATATAAAATGAGATCTCTAATGGGCTTTTCTGCCCAAAGCCATGCCATTCAACTTGCTATTTGCCAATTTCTCTTTGGGCAACAGTTCTAATTACGCAGTCTCTAAGCTAAGTGCTAAGCTTGTCTATTTTCTGTATTTCCAAGCTAGTATGATGACTAATGGTTCGTCACTGCCAGTCACCGAATTGCCCGGCTGGCACCACCTCTGGAAGTACATAGCTTACATCTGCGAGGGCAGCCTTACCTCGTTCAGCAACTTGTTGGTGGTTCTAAGCATTCTCCGCTACACTGCATTGCGCATGCGCTCTGAGTACATAGTAATCTGCGGTCTCGGAGTGGCTGATTTTCTCAACCAGTTTGCTTTCTTGTGCGCCGGATTGTACCGCATTATGCTAATTTTCTTAGGCACTCACGACCTCAAAGTCAGTGCTTGGTCTTGCATGCTGACTTTGCACAATTTTTTCTGGATCTACACAGACACCCTGGCCGCTCTCATGTTGATGGTGGTCTCGTTGGATCGACTGTTTGCCGTCGTCGCTCCTCTGTACTACCTGGCCAACGGTAAGACTGCCGCATACGTGTTGGTCTCTCTGGGGTACGGATACTCTCTGGTGTCCGGCACCATTGGAGTACTGTTGACCTACCTCTACATGGGGGAGGATAAAGTGCATGCTAACACCTGTTTCATTGCTACCATCATTACTAAACGCTTTCACCTCTATTACAACCTGATTCGACACGTGTTTGCATGTGCCAGTATCGTGTTTTACGTTCTGGTCGGGCTGTTCTATCTGAAGAGTCAGGCTGAGGTGGAGACGCATGACGATGTCGACCAACGCGCTCAGATGCAGCGACAACGAAAAGTGACGCGAACACTGGCCATCACGGTGGTCTGCACGTTGATCTTCTACGAAATTCCACTGTCCGTTGTGTTAATGTCGACTGTGCTGGATGTGAATGTCAAGTTTTTCCACGATATCATTCTCTACTGTTTTATGACCGCCAACCTCAACCCAATGTTGAATGTACTGGTCTATATAAAACGTCACAAAGAGATACGCAAGGCTATGATGGGCTTAGTCACAAACCGGGCTTTGCCTCCCAATCTTGGCTTGTGGAATCTCGAGGCCACTCAGAAGGTGGCACCCGCTCAGAGCAAACAGTGAGCATCGTCATCATTTTTTGCAGCAAGCTTTAGGTTTTGCACTGCTAGAAAGAAAGAATAAAAACTTATTTTGTCCAAAAAATTATACTTACTCATACATCTGAACAAAAAATTCTTTCAGTTTTTTTTTCGTTGTCAGTGTTTTGTCGAAAACTACGCATGGAGCCCTAACTGTCCCCTCTGACCTTCCGAACATGCACATGTATGAACTACGAGTTCATCTGAGAAAACATTTCTCTTTTTAGCGGTTGTTCAAGTGAGCTGAATGCGTTATACGAACATGTCTTGTTAACGGTCACAGCTTTTTATGTACGCACGTGCATAGGTATGTTGTGAAGTCATTTTCACTTCTACATTTTATTCTCAATTTTCTTCAAATAAACGTTTTATGTAAATAACATGTACATACTGTACATGCGTACAATTCGACGGTACTATAGCGTACCATACCGGTAGTACGAATTTGCACAGAGTTATACTTTCATAAAAAATTGGTGAAGAAACCGTTCACTGTTCTGTCAGCAGTCGGGCAAAGTGACAGATCATCTGACAACGGTCCAGACAAGCCGAATCACAAGTGGATTTTTCGCAAAACTCCACCCCATGCTCGCAGGGACACTCGAATATGTAGTCGCACTCTTTCTCTTCTAGCGGCTTTGCTTCTTCCAAACTATGCACTTCTATTAGAACTAATACCAGCATGACAGCAGCCTTACACTCCATTTTTAACTGACAGACAATGCCTCTGCCTGCATTCAGTTACTGCTCTGACAGCTGCTGCTATTAATCGGCTTCGTCATGACTTTAACGGATTGGCCCCATTCAACGCCCATTTCACAAGCTTATGACAACAAGCTTCTGTACATGCAGGGATGCCTACCATACCAGAATTCTACTGGTACTAGAATAAAAAATTGATTTTAGTATTATACCATACCAAATCAAATTCAAAACGATCATTCTTATACCATAGCATACTTTGAATTTGGTGAGCATCTCTGCACAACATTTTACAAAAGAATAATCGAGTATAGTTCACTACAATGTTTGCGTATAACACAACGGCATTGATACATGGGCCGGGGTTAGTGGAGTTTACCCTCTCCCCTATACCGCCTTCGGCCGGCCAAATCCCCTCGCCCCACCTCCCCCTCCCTCCCAGTGGGAAAAAATTCTCGCATTTTAAAGGTAAAATAGGCAATTTTTGAAAGTTTTTAGGAACCCTCCACGAGACAACCTCTAGACCCCTCCGGATTTTTCCGGCCCATGAATGGACGCAGGCAGATAAAATTTCCTATGATGCAGCTTTATCCAACACACATGTACTGTACGTATGTACGAACGAACAGTACAATAAAGTTACAGCCAGAACCCAAACGGGCCATGCGAGGCAGATCAGTTTGGCACAAAGTCGCGCAACAGCCCCTTTATGTCATGCGCAGTGTCCATGTGCATATGTAGGAGTCGAGGATTTTCTCATCAGTAAATGGGTCAGAAAAATCAGGAGGGGGTCTGGAGGTCGTCTCGGGTGTGGAGTCCCGAAAAGTCCAAATTTTGCCTTAAATTTTGCTAAAAGTTTTTCCTTCGCGGGGTAGGGGAGGGGGTGTTCGCGGCCGAGGATGGGGGTATTGGCCGGAGAGGGAGTTTACCCCAGCCCCACGGCCCATGCATGTACTCACCAGTACACTACTGACGGGCCACAAACAGCTTTCAAAAGTACAGGTCAGCCAACAGAGACAAAAAATTCAGTTCAGTGAAGCATTGCTTTACGAGTTTATGGTATTTCCATGAAAATTTAATTATTACATAGGGTTTTTAATTACCGGTCGGCCAGAAGGTATCATACAGCCTCGAAAAAACGTTCCCTAAAGCTTGGAAAAATATAAGCCCGAGCTTCCATTCGAGACAAAGCCTAAATCTTCATGCGCAGTTTCAAAAGTAAAATAGCAGGAATTGGGAACTTGTCATGTTATTTCAACTTTACTAATTTTTGAATAATAGTCAAAGCAGTGTCCACTGTGGCAGTTGATACTGTATTTAAAATAAAAAATAAAAATAAACTTTATACAAAACACGTTAAAAAATTGTTAAAAAACACATTATAAACCATGATGGGACAAAAAATGACATAGTACTACACTGTACATGTACTGGGGGTTTAGGGCTAGCTAGCTAGCCCCCTAGCTAGAAGGGCCAACCCCCTCACCCCACCTCCTGAGACAGTTCAGGGTTCCCTCCCGACTGAAAAACGCAAGTACTAGTAGCGGCTCCAGTACTAACAAACTGGCTAAAAAATAACTAATTTTAAGCTTAAAATTCGCTTGAAGAGCCTTTGGAAATCGAATTTGGCATTTCCACTGCTGATGTTTGGAGAAATCGGTGGTTTGGAAGCCCTTTTTATCGTTTTTTGCTTTTTTTAGATCTAAAACACAATTTGACAGCTTAATATAGCGATTTTTAGCCTCCTTAATGAAAAAACGTGAGAAAGGAAACCCCTCCCTCTCTCCCCACGCCGGCCGTGACCTGTTACATGTCTGCATAGTACAAAGTGCTGCCCTGTACCGCATTTTGGAAAATTAGAAGCCCCGTCTCGAATAGACGCTCAACTAAAAGAAACTTGAAAAAAACAGAAGCCCAGGGCTTCAAATCGACAATAATGCGGTATAATTAATAACACAGTCTATATTGCAAAGTCTAAATAAACCGTAAACCGCCGCACCGCGTACAAAATTGATCAAGATTGCATGTGAATCAGCGTCGTTTACTACTTGTTTCGACCAGCAACTTGGTCACTTCGTTTAACCACTGTTCAAGTCCATTTAGGTTCCGCTGCAACAAACATTCATAACAGCGCGCAGCTACAAAGGCAGCCAATTTGCGTGTTCTACAACACCAGTTACATACTGTATGTATTATTTTCGCCATTTCGGCAAGTCTCAATTTTCCGCCATACAAGTACGTCTCGCTAAATCGGGACAAGATTTGCCGCCCTAAATCGAATTTGTATCGCAAAGTGATTCGTTAATTAGGACAAAATCCATGCATCAATTCCAATCCGAATTTTTAGTCTTTTTGATTGTGAAATCTGATTATTATGCGACATTTTTAAGTTAGAGAAGCGTACGGGCCGCGCGGACCGGATTAAAGAGACATAGCTTCGTCGTGATAAAACGCCATCATTCCCAAACAAGCAAGGAGTTGACAAGGTCTGAATTGGTGCACCAAAACACAAGGGAACAACAAAATAACAGCTTTATTATGATCACAGAGCAAGGAACCGGTAGAAGCACAGACGGAGAGAATCTTTGGCTTGGCAGACAGACAGTCACTGATACGAGGATCCAGTGGACAGATTGCGCAACTGTTTTAGTACCGTATCCAGCAATTTTTTCCGGTCTCTGTCTTTGCCCTTACCAAACAGTGTATTCTTCTTTTTCTCGTGCTCGATTATTCTAAAAACAACCACACAGTCAGAGGGACTAAGCTATGGACGGATCCGCTCCGATTATGGCTATGATGTCCCACTGATGGCTATTGAACGCCTACTTAGCCATACATATTCCGTTAGTGACATTTTAGTGTCAATCAGACCAATTCGTAAGCTGCTCTCTGGGAACGTTCAGGTACCATATTCTCAGCATAAATAGATGCGCTACATCCATACATGGGCCGGAAAAATGGGTTGGGGTAGTCAAAATCCGAAAATTTGGGGGTGGGCCTGCCGGTTTGGGGGGTCGCGGCGATTTTGGTGGGTGGGGTCAGGACCAAAAGTCGGCTTCATGTGGGTGGGTGGGGTCGTTTGGGGGGGTCGAGCCCAAGTTGGGGGTGGGCAAACCCCCCCCGGACCCCCCGCGGCCCATGTATGGACATCGTCTTCTATTTAGCGCATATGGTTTTGGTACGAAAACTGTTAGCAAGCTTATAATAAAATTCTTTCGATGATCAAGCGAAAAAACAGAAAATTCCTTTGGTAAATGAAACCAATTTTCAATAAACCAGTATCTTCAAGAATAAATAAAGCTAATGAGAATTAATCCTACCAAAAGCTTGATCAGTTTATCACAAAAGTTCGAAGAAACGTTGCTTCTATAATACTTTTGCGACGTTTCTATTTTTTGTCGTGACCAAACAGTCGTTAGAGCCGACCAAAATAGCGGGTCAGCAAAACATTACTTTTCCAACACAACAGCAGCAGTGTGCGGCTGCACGCGCACGTATTTGGTGCGGTCGGGCCGGCCAAAGTCGGCCAAATAGGCACTCCAATCGGAACCCATCAGCAGGTCCAACAGTTGACGCAGCTGAGCGAAAGTTATAGACAAAGTGCCGTCCTCGAACCCGGCCACCGGACATTGCGCCGTGAACACTGAACACAAACAGTTTATTCTCTCTGCACCAAGCCAACGCAATCGCTCACATTCGCACTGAATGACATCCAGATTGAACTGCTCCAACGCGCCCATACTGATGGCGCGTGGTTCGGGACCGGTCATGAATTCTGTCAGCTTGGCTGATAGGTACTTGCAGGCCTAAAACACTACGCCCATACACACGGTAGTGCCATACATGTAACAGAGGGTTTGCCCCAAATCGCAACCCCTGTGATTATTTTTCCTACCTCCTATACTCCGATTTTTCTGCGACGCTACTGTTGGGCCAATTTTCTGTAATTTTTTTAAGTTCAGGCACGAAAACTGATAAAATTGTCCGTAAAAAACTATTGTTAGATGAATCTGAGCCCAAATTAGCACCTTTTAGCGTCATTTCGGGTCAATCCCCCAAGCCGAGCACGATTCCAACCAATTTCGGACTATGCCTTGTTATGTGTTGTGTGTACGGATAGCACATCCGTGACGTCTAGTGTCTAACTACAATATCTGTGCAGGGTTCGTGCCGCTTTTGTATAGCAAAATTCCCTGACCTTTCCATGACCCATGTCAAAATTCCCTGACCAACCAGAGTGAGGAAACGGCAACCAATGTGAGAAAATTTTGAAAAATTGGTTTGAAAAACGAATTTAAACCGTATTCAGAGGGTAATTTTCCGGTTTAAGTAGCAGTATATAAAGTCAGAAGACCGATTTTCAAAAGGGTGTTTTCGAGTTTTACTATGGAAAATGGCCCAATCAGAGAGAACCATGTATGGCCATTGCTGGCTACCCAGAGGGAGTTGGACGGAACTGCTTTAGGGTTTTACTTTGGGGCCATAGGCATATCCAACACACACCATGCCGGCCGATTCCTCCGACTCCCCACTCAACATGTCTGCCTGATTTCGGTTGGCAATGACAATTAAATAGACTAGGGTGATTGTAATAAAGGTAGCACTGACCTGCATGCACATGTGTCTGGCGAGCACCAGAGGCAGATTGCTGAAGGAGAGGAAGGTGGAAGTGAGGAAGCTGATCAGATCTGTGATGTACTCGCTGGCCCGGCCGCTCGGCGACTGCAACTCCCAGTTGTAGGTGGCTGAAATCAACTCTGTGCAAGTCTCCGGGCATGGACTCAGTCACCGGGCACTACTGCGTCCGCAGATGAGACAAACATTCTGCTCTTGCACACTTGTCCAAACCCTGGCTTCAGGTGGTACGTAAAACCAGGGCTCTACTGTGTGCTGCTGCGCCGTCTTACGGTCAAATTCAGTGCGAAACAAAGAGTTACCCAGTTCCAAGAACTCTCTGATTTTGTCTCCGAGTGCCTCATCGATTCGCTGCTCGACCTCGCTGCGCGCGTCCTGGAAACACAAACAGTGTGAACGCACCATTATTGAAAAGATAAAAAGAGGGGTAAGCCGATTTCCTAAAATCATCACCAAATCTGTTTCAAATTTTTCGATCGATTTACGAAAAAACGTCGTCCAAATCGTTCAAGAGAGGGTTAAAGTACATGAACAATATGATGTAGTTGATTTCAAGACAGAGCCAGCCACTCAGGGCACAACGCACTTGTGATACAATGAACATAAATGGACTGCGCATTGCAACTTTGAGCAGAAAGGCCGACGACATAAGGTAGATCATTGGACACACAGTGAGGACTGTTGGAGTGCGCCAGTCATTGTGAGATGAGCACCATATGACATACGTTGGTTCTACGTTTTCTCCTCGTGAGTAATTGATATGAGGCGGCTCAAGAACAATCCAAATGAGTACCACCGCTGCATGCACTCCGTTTAGAACAATGATCAGCAACATGGATGCCTTCTCATTCATTTCAAAGGTGTTGAGATTCTTGTAACGACTGAACGTTCGCAGTTGTGCTAACAGAGAGATATACCAAGCAGGACGGGCAAGACGTATTGCTTTTATTAGGAAGATGACATGGTTGAAGCCAATTAACAAGCTCAGTAAAATCCAGCTGAAGCCACAGAAGGCCCCTGAGGACGTTGGAAGCATAACCGAGGGTGTGAGAAAAAGAAAAGCTTGCCCAAAAGTTAGCAGTAGTAGAAGATCGATTGCAGAAGCCAATGCCATTGGTGTGTTTTGCTGAACATAAAGAAGAGCCCCGGAGCAAGCTGTCAAGAGGAAACCAAGACCACAGACCGCAAAAATTGAGTTGGTGATAGCGTTTGGACCCTCAACTAGTACAGGTGGCTTGGCGATTTGCACACACTTTGTGTGGCTGTCATCGGGTTTCGACATATCAGTACAGATGTCACAATGGGCTTGTCCATCTGTCCAGTTCACAAACGCAAATGGGCCCCTCTCAGTACAGTTCACACACCGATAACAACAATTGGCTGTTGGTTCCAGATAGCTGTTACCAGTGCACGGTGCATGGCAGTGTTCAAGGTCCTTTTTGATTTTAGCAGTTAGTGCTGGGTCTAGAAAAGCATTTTTGCTTTCATTCCACGTTAACTGCCAGGTGTATACGTTATTTCTTGGTGACTTCACAGAAAATTGCATATTTCCGACGATTTTCCAGTGATTGCCGGTTAGCTTTTCGGTTTTCCAATAGCGAAGTATATAAAACTTGGGCGCAGCGCTATTGGTGCCATTAAAGAAATTGAATTGGTCCTTTAGTGGATAGGACATGGAGTAGTTGGTGGACTTGATTGCATTGGTCATCATAATTCCTGTGACGTTCTGTGTCATGTTAGCGCACATCATTGCTTGATCTTCAGGGCGTGTGCAACTTTGTGTTTGCACTCGCTTTATTCCATCTGCAACCGCATAGACTGAATGGAACACGTTTCTGGCCCGTCGCAAAACCCCACTTGGTATGGTGTTTAGTGTCTCGTTTCCAGTGCATGGTTTCCACTGGCTGCAGTTCAAAAGGCTAGTGATACAGCCAAAGCTGGGATTCAGAAAGCCATAGTCAACTGTGCTGCAATTGTTTTGCATTTCAATTAGCTGAAGCAGCCAGGGATTATAGCCTTTCACAGTATTTATGGTCGCATTTTTCTTCAAATATTCTTCAAAATCAGTCAGTGGTTCGGATAAAGGCTCAAAAGCAAGAGTTCCATCGATAACTTCTGTCACGGAATCGTCCAATCGCAGACCGGCCCAGCCATCTACTCCAATGATTTGAAATCTGGTGCCATTTGATGCATCTTTCAGCTGCTTTAAGAAGCTGTTAGCATTGATGTAATTCATGAACAAAAGCAGGATAGGTGGACTGTCACGTGCCAGAAGTTGATCTATGTTGTTGCTGCTTTGCTTGGCATTGCCATCGAACATGATAGGCTTTTTGTGCACGCACACTGGGAAATTATTCTTGTGCTTCTTCATTTCGTGATCAAAGTCACGATACAAACCGCGCCCGTATGTGTCTCTCTCATAGACCAAGTTGATCCTTGACCAATTGAAGTATTGTAGAAGTTGAAAGACCGCCTGTGCCTGATAGCGATCTGATGGAGTAGCTCTGAGGAAGTATTGATTGTCAGCATTGGCTGAATTTTGTTCTAAGTCCGAATCAGAGGCTGTCGCTCCTACCAATGGCAGACAGTGACTGCTGAGAAGATAGCTGACATATTTGGCTACACCACTGGAGAAGGACCCTGTAACTGAATACACCGTGTGCTCAGTATTGGAATTGCTTGTGTAGTTGACTATTTTTTGCCACTGAATTTCGTCGTACTCGCAGAAACCGTGGTTATCATCTCTGATGAACAGCATGCTGTTCTGAATTCCTACAGCTATGCTGTAGCAAGTGTCCAGCAAATAGGCTCCAAGTTTAAACTTTTTCTTGTCAAACAAGTAGTCATTGAGGAGATGAATGGCGAAAACATGGACCTCAGAGAGAATGACGTGTTCTTCACTGAGCTTTCCACAACGATAGGCGGCATTGTACTCATGGGCTTCATACAGACCACCGATCATGAGATCACCTGGTAGGCACACCGCACGGTTGACCTGACCAGTCTGTGCTTCTTTACAGTCATCGCACTGGCATCGGTAGCAAAACAGGACGATAATGATAGCAAGCAGACCGAAAGGGGGCATTGTTTGCTGTGACATCACTTGCAATGCAGTGCTACGCTGGCCTCATAGTTTAAATGTCAAAAGTGCGCGCTGATAAGCTTATAAGGATGCAATTTTGCTAAGCGCCCTTAAGCTCACTGTCAGTCCATTAGCTGTGTTTGCTTTAGCCTCAGCTTTCTTCTACGTCTGACCAGCAAGGACCGGTGCACAAGGCCCGCAGATTAGATGGAGGAGATTACGCCAGTGCTGGCGCCGCACCTACTGTATCCATGTCGCAAGTGCCGCCTGTCAGTCAGCCGCCGCAGCAGATTACTGTGCAACCACAAGTGATGGTCTCTCAGCAACAGAGTGAGTTGTTTATTTGAGAAAAGAATGCAATCATATGGAAGAACTTGCAACGCTTTAGAGATTTCCTATTCTGTAGCATGTGTAGCAATTTTATTACTAATTGCACACACAAAAGGGTTTTGCAGTGTGAAAACAGGCTAGGTCAATATGAAGTTGGCGACAAACCGGCAATTTGAGTAGCTGGCTCTGAAGTGATGTGCTTTGCAGTGATGGTTGGTCAAGGAGTGCCGCCGGTTCAGATGATGCCAGACGGCGCCCAGCAGCACCGAATGGTTGCCCAGCAACGCTTGATGAATCATCCGATGGTCAGTCGATCATCGAATATGCCCCCGCAGTATGGCCAGCAGGTGCCCCAGGCCATGCACCAGATGCAGCAGCAACAGCCGCAGCTGATGCAAGACATGCATATGATGGACCCTAATCAGGGCATGATGTCCCATCAGCAAATGATGCAACAGCAGCCTGGACCCCCTTACATGAATCAGCCCCCTTATATGGGACATCCGCAACAGAACATGCCTCCCGCCTACCAGCAGCACCGATACGGATGACATTAGACTTTCTTGCTTGTTTGCTGTGTGCTTTCCTGCTCTTTGCATTGTTCCCTTCTAGAGTCAAGATTTTTTAACAGCAAAATATATTCTAGTTGCGCTTTTCTTGTATGAATTTTGCTTTATCGTTTCAATAGTATACACTATCGATCTATTTCTCGCTGTAGGTACAGCCTCCGCAAATGGGACACACCGTTTCCAGGAAGAGGAAACGGTCACATATGGAGGTGTCTTATTTATTGGAGGTTGGCCATCAAAATACTATAAAAAACCTGCTTAAAATTCTTGCGGATGCTGTTCATTTTGACGAAACTACGACATTTTTTGAAACGATCCTAACCAATGGCGTATCCAGGGGGTGTTGGGTGGGTTCATCCCGTTTGGGGTGGAGGTAGAAAGAAAAAGTCTGTCAAAAATAAGCGAAACTAATGAATTATGTACTAAAACTGTCTATTTTGTGCTCAGAATGCCTTTTAAATGCGTTTTTGAAGGCTAAATTTTCTCGCCCTGGTCGGGCAGAAGCCCAACCAGGCCACTTTAAACTACTGAAACTTGTAATTTCTGTTAATTTTAAGCGTGGAATGTGTTTTAAACACGTTTTTGAAGGCAAATTTTGCAAAAATTTTCTTACCCTGGTAGGGCAGCGGCCCAACCAGGCACTTTCAAAATTTTACACCCCCCTTTCCGAAATCCTGGATACGCCAATGATCCTAACATGCATCAGAGAGCACACAAAACCCCGCGACAATTTTGAAAGCGCCCCGCTTGTAAAGGAAAGCTTGACTATTAACTATGCCGACGTAGTCCATTTAGAGATTCGTCCCATTTACCGAGACATAATCAAGATAACTTTAATTTCCGTAGTGAATGTAGCCCGAACACGACTACGTAGAAATATAAAATGAGATCTCTAATGGGCTTTTCTGCCCAAAGCCATGCCATTCAACTTGCTATTTGCCAATTTCTCTTTGGGCAACAGTTCTAATTACGCAGTCTCTAAGCTAAGTGCTAAGCTTGTCTATTTTCTGTATTTCCAAGCTAGTATGATGACTAATGGTTCGTCACTGCCAGTCACCGAATTGCCCGGCTGGCACCACCTCTGGAAGTACATAGCTTACATCTGCGAGGGCAGCCTTACCTCGTTCAGCAACTTGTTGGTGGTTCTAAGCATTCTCCGCTACACTGCATTGCGCATGCGCTCTGAGTACATAGTAATCTGCGGTCTCGGAGTGGCTGATTTTCTCAACCAGTTTGCTTTCTTGTGCGCCGGATTGTACCGCATTATGCTAATTTTCTTAGGCACTCACGACCTCAAAGTCAGTGCTTGGTCTTGCATGCTGACTTTGCACAATTTTTTCTGGATCTACACAGACACCCTGGCCGCTCTCATGTTGATGGTGGTCTCGTTGGATCGACTGTTTGCCGTCGTCGCTCCTCTGTACTACCTGGCCAACGGTAAGACTGCCGCATACGTGTTGGTCTCTCTGGGGTACGGATACTCTCTGGTGTCCGGCACCATTGGAGTACTGTTGACCTACCTCTACATGGGGGAGGATAAAGTGCATGCTAACACCTGTTTCATTGCTACCATCATTACTAAACGCTTTCACCTCTATTACAACCTGATTCGACACGTGTTTGCATGTGCCAGTATCGTGTTTTACGTTCTGGTCGGGCTGTTCTATCTGAAGAGTCAGGCTGAGGTGGAGACGCATGACGATGTCGACCAACGCGCTCAGATGCAGCGACAACGAAAAGTGACGCGAACACTGGCCATCACGGTGGTCTGCACGTTGATCTTCTACGAAATTCCACTGTCCGTTGTGTTAATGTCGACTGTGCTGGATGTGAATGTCAAGTTTTTCCACGATATCATTCTCTACTGTTTTATGACCGCCAACCTCAACCCAATGTTGAATGTACTGGTCTATATAAAACGTCACAAAGAGATACGCAAGGCTATGATGGGCTTAGTCACAAACCGGGCTTTGCCTCCCAATCTTGGCTTGTGGAATCTCGAGGCCACTCAGAAGGTGGCACCCGCTCAGAGCAAACAGTGAGCATCGTCATCATTTTTTGCAGCAAGCTTTAGGTTTTGCACTGCTAGAAAGAAAGAATAAAAACTTATTTTGTCCAAAAAATTATACTTACTCATACATCTGAACAAAAAATTCTTTCAGTTTTTTTTTCGTTGTCAGTGTTTTGTCGAAAACTACGCATGGAGCCCTAACTGTCCCCTCTGACCTTCCGAACATGCACATGTATGAACTACGAGTTCATCTGAGAAAACATTTCTCTTTTTAGCGGTTGTTCAAGTGAGCTGAATGCGTTATACGAACATGTCTTGTTAACGGTCACAGCTTTTTATGTACGCACGTGCATAGGTATGTTGTGAAGTCATTTTCACTTCTACATTTTATTCTCAATTTTCTTCAAATAAACGTTTTATGTAAATAACATGTACATACTGTACATGCGTACAATTCGACGGTACTATAGCGTACCATACCGGTAGTACGAATTTGCACAGAGTTATACTTTCATAAAAAATTGGTGAAGAAACCGTTCACTGTTCTGTCAGCAGTCGGGCAAAGTGACAGATCATCTGACAACGGTCCAGACAAGCCGAATCACAAGTGGATTTTTCGCAAAACTCCACCCCATGCTCGCAGGGACACTCGAATATGTAGTCGCACTCTTTCTCTTCTAGCGGCTTTGCTTCTTCCAAACTATGCACTTCTATTAGAACTAATACCAGCATGACAGCAGCCTTACACTCCATTTTTAACTGACAGACAATGCCTCTGCCTGCATTCAGTTACTGCTCTGACAGCTGCTGCTATTAATCGGCTTCGTCATGACTTTAACGGATTGGCCCCATTCAACGCCCATTTCACAAGCTTATGACAACAAGCTTCTGTACATGCAGGGATGCCTACCATACCAGAATTCTACTGGTACTAGAATAAAAAATTGATTTTAGTATTATACCATACCAAATCAAATTCAAAACGATCATTCTTATACCATAGCATACTTTGAATTTGGTGAGCATCTCTGCACAACATTTTACAAAAGAATAATCGAGTATAGTTCACTACAATGTTTGCGTATAACACAACGGCATTGATACATGGGCCGGGGTTAGTGGAGTTTACCCTCTCCCCTATACCGCCTTCGGCCGGCCAAATCCCCTCGCCCCCACCTCCCCCTCCCTCCCAGTGGGAAAAAATTCTCGCATTTTAAAGGTAAAATAGGCAATTTTTGAAAGTTTTTAGGAACCCTCCACGAGACAACCTCTAGACCCCTCCGGATTTTTCCGGCCCATGAATGGACGCAGGCAGATAAAATTTCCTATGATGCAGCTTTATCCAACACACATGTACTGTACGTATGTACGAACGAACAGTACAATAAAGTTACAGCCAGAACCCAAACGGGCCATGCGAGGCAGATCAGTTTGGCACAAAGTCGCGCAACAGCCCCTTTATGTCATGCGCAGTGTCCATGTGCATATGTAGGAGTCGAGGATTTTCTCATCAGTAAATGGGTCAGAAAAATCAGGAGGGGGTCTGGAGGTCGTCTCGGGTGTGGAGTCCCGAAAAGTCCAAATTTTGCCTTAAATTTTGCTAAAAGTTTTTCCTTCGCGGGGTAGGGGAGGGGGTGTTCGCGGCCGAGGATGGGGGTATTGGCCGGAGAGGGAGTTTACCCCAGCCCCACGGCCCATGCATGTACTCACCAGTACACTACTGACGGGCCACAAACAGCTTTCAAAAGTACAGGTCAGCCAACAGAGACAAAAAATTCAGTTCAGTGAAGCATTGCTTTACGAGTTTATGGTATTTCCATGAAAATTTAATTATTACATAGGGTTTTTAATTACCGGTCGGCCAGAAGGTATCATACAGCCTCGAAAAAACGTTCCCTAAAGCTTGGAAAAATATAAGCCCGAGCTTCCATTCGAGACAAAGCCTAAATCTTCATGCGCAGTTTCAAAAGTAAAATAGCAGGAATTGGGAACTTGTCATGTTATTTCAACTTTACTAATTTTTGAATAATAGTCAAAGCAGTGTCCACTGTGGCAGTTGATACTGTATTTAAAATAAAAAATAAAAATAAACTTTATACAAAACACGTTAAAAAATTGTTAAAAAACACATTATAAACCATGATGGGACAAAAAATGACATAGTACTACACTGTACATGTACTGGGGGTTTAGGGCTAGCTAGCTAGCCCCCTAGCTAGAAGGGCCAACCCCCTCACCCCACCTCCTGAGACAGTTCAGGGTTCCCTCCCGACTGAAAAACGCAAGTACTAGTAGCGGCTCCAGTACTAACAAACTGGCTAAAAAATAACTAATTTTAAGCTTAAAATTCGCTTGAAGAGCCTTTGGAAATCGAATTTGGCATTTCCACTGCTGATGTTTGGAGAAATCGGTGGTTTGGAAGCCCTTTTTATCGTTTTTTGCTTTTTTAGATCTAAAACACAATTTGACAGCTTAATATAGCGATTTTTAGCCTCCTTAATGAAAAAACGTGAGAAAGGAAACCCCTCCTCTCTCCCCACGCCGGCCGTGACCTGTTACATGTCTGCATAGTACAAAGTGCTGCCCTGTACCGCATTTTGGAAAATTAGAAGCCCCGTCTCGAATAGACGCTCAACTAAAAGAAACTTGAAAAAAACAGAAGCCCAGGGCTTCAAATCGACAATAATGCGGTATAATTAATAACACAGTCTATATTGCAAAGTCTAAATAAACCGTAAACCGCCGCACCGCGTACAAAATTGATCAAGATTGCATGTGAATCAGCGTCGTTTACTACTTGTTTCGACCAGCAACTTGGTCACTTCGTTTAACCACTGTTCAAGTCCATTTAGGTTCCGCTGCAACAAACATTCATAACAGCGCGCAGCTACAAAGGCAGCCAATTTGCGTGTTCTACAACACCAGTTACATACTGTATGTATTATTTTCGCCATTTCGGCAAGTCTCAATTTTCCGCCATACAAGTACGTCTCGCTAAATCGGGACAAGATTTGCCGCCCTAAATCGAATTTGTATCGCAAAGTGATTCGTTAATTAGGACAAAATCCATGCATCAATTCCAATCCGAATTTTTAGTCTTTTTGATTGTGAAATCTGATTATTATGCGACATTTTTAAGTTAGAGAAGCGTACGGGCCGCGCGGACCGGATTAAAGAGACATAGCTTCGTCGTGATAAAACGCCATCATTCCCAAACAAGCAAGGAGTTGACAAGGTCTGAATTGGTGCACCAAAACACAAGGGAACAACAAAATAACAGCTTTATTATGATCACAGAGCAAGGAACCGGTAGAAGCACAGACGGAGAGAATCTTTGGCTTGGCAGACAGACAGTCACTGATACGAGGATCCAGTGGACAGATTGCGCAACTGTTTTAGTACCGTATCCAGCAATTTTTTCCGGTCTCTGTCTTTGCCCTTACCAAACAGTGTATTCTTCTTTTTCTCGTGCTCGATTATTCTAAAAACAACCAGACAGTCAGAGGGACTAAGCTATGGACGGATCCGCTCCGACTATGGCTATGATGTCCCATTGATGGCTATTGAACGCCTACTTAGCCATACATATTCCGTTAGTGACATTTTAGTGTCAATCAGACCAATTCGTAAGCTGCTCTCTGGGAACGTTCAGGTACCATATTCTCAGCATAAATAGATGCGCTACATCCATACATGGGCCGGAAAAATGGGTTGGGGTAGTCAAAATCCGAAAATTTGGGGGTGGGCCTGCCGGTTTGGGGGGTCGCGGCGATTTTGGTGGGTGGGGTCAGGACCAAAAGTCGGCTTCTGGTGGGTGGGTGGGGTCGTTTGGGGGGGTCGAGCCCTAGTTGGGGTGGGCAAACCCCCCGGACCCCCCGCGGCCCATGTATGGACATCGTCTTCTATTAAGCGCATATGGTTTTGGTACGAAAACTGTTAGCAAGCTTATAATAAAATTCTTTCGATGATCAAGCGAAAAACAGAAAATTCCTTTGGTAAATGAAACCAATTTTCAATAAACCAGTATCTTCAAGAATAAAATAAAGCTAATGAGAATTAATCCTACCAAAAGCTTGATCAGTTTATCACAAAAGTTCGAAGAAACGTTGCTTCTATAATACTTTTTGCGACGTTTCTATTTTTTTGTCGTGACCAAACAGTCGTTAGAGCCGACCAAAATAGCGGGTCAGCAAAACATTACTTTTCCAACACAACAGCAGCAGTGTGCGGCTGCACGCGCACGTATTTGGTGCGGTCGGGCCGGGCAAGTCGGCCAAATAGGCACTCCAATCGGAACCCATCAGCAGGTCCAACAGTTGACGCAGCTGAGCGAAAGTTATAGACAAAGTGCCGTCCTCGAACCCGGCCACCGGACATTGCGCCGTGAACACTGAACACAAACAGTTTATTCTCTCTGCAGCAAGCCAACGCAATCGCTCACATTCGCACTGAATGACATCCAGATTGAACTGCTACAACGCGCCCATACTGATGGCGCGTGGTTCGAGACCGGTCATGAATTCTGTCAGCTTGGCTGATAGGTACTTGCAGGCCTAAAACACTACGCCCATACACACGGTAAGAATGCCATACATGTAACAGAGGGTTTGCCCCAAATCGCAACCCCTGTGATTATTTTT